>BPLR01004657.1:0-149083 GCA_021605095.1 Caerostris extrusa
TTGTTTAAAATAAACGTAACATGTTTAATTTAGTTAATAACATTAACTAAAGTTATTGTTAGTTAATAACACGTAAAAAATTTTTCCAGATTCTCCAAGCCATTATCTTTGAATAGTCATTTTCTGCTCATATGATAAAATGCAATATTGAAATTGTGTAACAACATAGAACAGAATTACAGGAGCAACATAGAAAACATGGCTAATAATTTGTCCATACAGAGAATAATCCCAATAGCCGTAGACATTTCCCAGCTTGTAATCCATTATTACAACAAAATAAAAAGAAACGCCATTCTTCTGCGTCCAAATGATCGGTTTCATAGCTACCTTTGCTGCCATTCACCCCAACCATTAAAAATAATAGCTACCCATCTCGTAAATGACGTCCGATCTACTATAAAACCGTCGATGTGACGCAAGGTGATACGTCAGACGATTTGATGGAGTGGGGGTCATTGGATCGAATCGCGAGCGATTATTTCTTTGGGTTGACCGCACCAGGCCTCATCCTTGTCAAAAATCGTCTGCCACCGCCGTCGGGGTGGTTCATTAGTTCGTGTTCTCTCTCTGATTCAACATATGCCACGGGGTGAGTCACTGGTGGGCTCCTACCTGTTCGGTGGGCAACAAAAGATTAACGCATTACCTGCAGACGATAAAGTGGTGCAGCAGACGATAAATGCATTAGCTGCGGTCATTTGTTCAATGACATACGGGGGTGTTTTGCTTTTGCTGATCCATTTCGGAACCATACTGTTGTGCTACAGGAGTGCATCCTGAATTTTTTGGCATCATTTTTTTTTTTTTTATTTGGGAAGGGATTTTAATGAAAATATTTTTTGCAGTTCAATTAAATAAACCGTCAATAAGTGATATATGTAGGATGAAGGTCAGTGATTAATAATAATAAAAAAAAATATTCACAGAAACGATTTTTGTAATTCGATGAAGCTAAAAATTTAACACCATCGGCAAATTTGTCCTGTAGCATGCTGAATTTTTGGCTTCTTTTAACTTACTTTAATAAAACTTTTTCACAAACGAAAAAGTAAGCAGTGAGTTTATTACCTGGATTCTTTTTTAACAACGTTGCTGGGGTCTAATCCTCAGTGTCTTGCAGTTAAGGAACGCCAATGAGTCTACTCATGGATGGATGGAAGGGGCAGCTTCACCCTACCCGTAGGTATAAGCCTGAATTGGTACCGAGTTGCTGAAGAATAAGGGAAGTACCTACGGGGAGGACTTTTTGGGGACCTTTCTCGCAACATACGTATCGTTTGGGGAGAAAACCCCAAAAATTCCTACCCAGGTAGTCCGACTCACTAGGCAAGAGGCTGAACATCACAAACGCCATTGATCCTGCTCGTGTTTTGAAACATTGTCTGCAACAAAAAGGTGCCAGCGGATTGAACCACAACCCTAATGCTCTCCGAGCGGAGCAAGTTGCCACTGAGCCATGAGTCGGCCACTTTTTCAAAAAGTATTTGGATAGTAGGAACACAACACACCTAAAATATGTATTTTCCTTATCTTTTAGATCAACCCATCTTTCTTGGCGCTATCTATATTTATTCATAATCATTGCATTTTTTTTTTTTTTTTTTGCTGCCAAAGAATTTCTTCTGTCTTGAGTTATATATGACTGTAAGTATGTTTTTTAATTTATTAAAACTTCTCTCATTAGCCACCACAGTAACACGTAATCATTAAGTATTATCATAATTCAATTTACAAATTCGCAGACACATTAGTATTTATGAACCTAGTGGTTTCTATTGAAAACTTTTATATCCTCAAGAAATAAACCCGTTGATGTAGTAACTGAGCTTCTAGGAGTGTTTATTAAAAGTTTAAGCCCTCTCTCCTTTCTATATATATAGAGAGAGAGTGAGAGAGAACTTGCATTTCTCGATGTTAGAAGTGACAAAAATAGATGAAATGTTTATTATTTTTCAACTTTTTAAGATTCCTTTTATGGCATGCTTAATCATATGGTTACCTGGGAAACGGTTGCTCTCCCTCCCTCCGTCCCAAGCTTGGTGGTCCTCACTTACCATCGGGTGCCGCCCACAGAAAAATTTAGTAATTAAAGAAAGTATAATATTTGCATTAAAGGTTATAATACAACGGGAGAGCAATTAATTTCTTCTGTTTACGTATAGTAAGGGAAAATCTATAAAACTCTAACCAGGAAGTCTGATTGCTTATAGGTTCCATCTTAATCACCATAGAATTTACTCGTTTCTGACAGCAGTGACCACATTGCAGTTCCGTTAGTACATTGTACATTGCTACACATGCACTGCCATTGAACATTTAGGGTGTAAGATTTTGTTTGAATTTTATTTGTTTACTGCATTAGAAAGGCCGTAGTGAAACTGTGAATGTTTCATAAGTCACCTCTGTTATCTTACTAGCCATTTAGCGAAAAGAAAACATTCTGTTTAAGGACAGAAACGGAGAAATCTATTACTTGTTAGGGGTATTAGTTATTACAAAAGCGTCGCAAAGCAATTTAAAGAAAGGGCTTACTTAATAAGTACTGTGAAATTTTTTTTTTCATCTTTTTCTTTTTTTTTGTGATATTGTGTAATTTAAAATTTAATTATTAAAAATTAAACTTTTTAATGTAATTAAAATCCCTTCGAAATTACCTTTCTCCTGCTACGCTTTTGTGTTCGAATACTTGACCCATTATTGTTTGCGACGCGAAATGAGAAAAGAGGAACTTCTCTTCTTTAAGATGAAATCAAAACAAATAAAAATAAAGCGTGGCATAAGAACGGGGGGCTGAAAGGCAATAAGAATTTATGCCTTTTTGAAATTTCCTACCACATACGTTCTAAAAATATGGTTTAACGAACAGCCCCAATCAAATAAGGATAAATAAAAGTATGGAAAAATACTATAAATTTCATTGAATTCTGCTTATTGAGAAACCTGCAATAGTCGATTGGTGCTATAGTCCTTGAAGTCCCCTGGCCTCCCATTTTGCGTTCCACACGATTAGTAGTCCTTTGTTTCCAATTAGTAATACTGAGTGACTCTAAGTCTTCCTCTGGATATAGTTCTACTGGGTTTTCCTTAAGGAGTCTTCTTGTTGCCCTGTTTAACTCCATTCTGTCTACATGATCTAGCCATTGAATTCTCCTTCTTCGTAACAAATTTATATTGGATAGTGTCGATTTTGAGTTGATTGTGACATCATACTATATGTAAAACGTCTCACATCGGATCTCAAGCATCTTCGTGGGAGTTTTCCGGGGTTTTTTTTTTTTCGACATATTAAAAATAGGCATTTATAAGAATTAAAAGCCTTCATTGATTTTTTCATCTTGAAAATGTATGGATATACAACATTATTGTTGTTACACTTATTCAAAATCCATTAAAGTAAATTAAATTATAAGAGTGGAAGCAGCTGCTGATTCATTCCCTCAGCTTCCATGGGCATGATTACATAGAAAGGGTACATAAAGTACTTTGGCGATTAGAAAGGAAGTAAATCTTTTCCCAGCAAACAACTCTACAAACTGAAAGCTGTCTAAAATTGACAGACAGATGCTCTGAAAGCTGATTTACAATGATTGGGGTTTCATGCCGTGGGAATCTTCGTGTCCTTTTTCTTTTTTTCACCGGTAATGTCTCAATAATGAAATAAACCCGAGTCCGATCTCACCATTTTCTTTCCGGAATGTGTTCCGGGTGGCTGCTTTTTCACAAGGCGGAATGATTCACTCACAGAGAATAGGGGGGGTGGGGTGTACTTCATCAAGACTCTCAAACCACTTGTACATGGTGTATGTGGTTATTGGAAAATAAAACGTGCTTTTTTGTTTCATGAGGCTTGAAGTTGAGTTTCTATGTAAATAGGGTTTCCTTTCGACAACAAGCCCAAATTATAATTTACGTGGCAACTGAAATAGATTCCAGATTGGAAATTATTACTTAGTGGACCTCCTATTTCGGTTCGACAAGAAAAAAAGAGAAAACGAACCAAATTTTTTTAAAAAATATTAAATTTCATCGTAATCCTCTTTCTTAATTTAAATAGTTTATAATTTTAATTTATCAATCAAATAAGTTGTCTTTAAAAACAACTCAATGAAACAGTACCTCTACAAAAGTATCCTTTTACATTTCAGTTCTGATTAGGAACTGGAATGGTTCCTAAAGTCACATATTAAAAATTCCGAAACTTGTACATTCATTGCCCAATACATCATCAAGATAATATCCTCCCTATTAGATAATGAAAACTTTTTCAATAATAAGCCTTCACTCGACACCATCAGTACTGAGAATTCCTACTTTTGAATGGTTGCATTTCCCATGAAAAAAAGGAAATGATTCTCAAACAGTAATGTTATTTATGATTTTGATGAGTCGAGGTTCTTGATTTCGATGCTTTGGTTTTTTGGACATAAATCCGCTATTTAGAACAGGATATCATAACCAAAAATAGCGATTCCTAAACTTTTACGGTTCGTGACCGCCTTTCAAGTTTAAAAATTTTCAACCACCGCTAGCATTCATGTGCAATAAAATATGAAAATTACATTATATAAAGTATGCATTTTACTATTAAATGCAATCATCTCTCTTCAAAGAAAAGGTGTCTCAATAATCACAAAAAGTAAAATTGAATTCAAATGACTTAATGCCCAATTCGTAGCCCAGTAGCAACATATGCAACTACACTCATGTGCATAAATTAAGGATAATTCAGAATCACAGAAATTGAACTCTAAAATAAAAATTTCACCTGTAGAATTATCACACACATGAAGAAGAATATGCAAATTACAGGAAACCACCAGATGGCGCTGATAGTACGTCACAATGACGATAGTGTAAGAGAGGGGTATATAAGGAATGGTGGCAAAGAAGTAAGATTGTGCACAAGCGCTTTAAAAGCCTTTCAGTGCAATAACCGCATAGTTATGGCACAAAGGAAGCATTTGGATGATTTTTACGTGGTAGAATTATCGGACGACTGGAATGTGGACGTACCCAACTGGAAGTATCCGAGGAACTTGGAATCGCCGAGAGTGTCATTTCCAGGCTTTGGCAACGATTCCAAGATGATGGTAATGTGAGTAGATGTTACAGCACAGGTCGCCCCCGAGTTACAACGCCGAATGAGGACCGGTATTTAGCAGTTACTACCAAAAGAAACAGATGGAGCACAGCATCAGACCTGTCTCGTCAGCTCTCTTCAGCTACCGGTATGACAGTTTCAAGGCAGACCGTTTACAGACGCTTAGGGCACATTGGTCTATATGCTCGTAGGCCTGTCAGATGTGTTCCACTTACCGCAACTCACTGTCGCCTGCGATTAACCTGGAGTAGAGAGCATGCATTGTGGACACCGCAACAGTGGTCTTGTGTGATGTTTTCCGACGAGTCCAGGTTTAATTTGCAGTCTGATTCTCGCCGGACTTTCATATGGAGAGCGCCAGGTACTCGTTACCACCAAGAGAACACCATTGAACGACACCGTTACGGTGGTGCAGGATGGCTCGTTTGGGGAGGAATTATTCTTGGTTCCAGCACTGACCTGCATGTTCAGAGTGTAACGATGACAGGCCACATCTATCGGGATGTCATTCTGAAACAACATGTACGTTTGTTTCGGGGCGCCATGGGTGCTGAATTTCTGTTTATGGATGACAACACCGTCCTCACCGTGCAAACGTTGTAGACGAATGCCTTCAATTGGAGGATATCACCCGTATGGATTGGCCAGCATACTCACCGGACTTGAATCCAATAGAGCATGTGTGGGATATGCTTGGCCGACGAATTGCAGCCCGTGAACCCCCTCCCACCTGTCAACCGGTACTTCGGAGGGCATTGCTTGATGAGTGGTGTAATATTCCCCAAGATCAGATTGATAATTTGATACTCAGCCTGCCTAGGCGTTGTAAGGCCTGTATTGCATCGTCCGGGAGACACACTCCATATTAACCATCATACTAACCCTGTTATACTGTTTTTGTAAATAAGTTCTTTTTTTTTGAAATTTGCTCCAGGAGTAAAAATCGCAATTTTTATTAATTATGTCAAACATATAGCATCTTTTTTGCTCTTTACCTTTTGTTTAATAAATAGACTTTACAAATAAGTCAAATTTGTTTTGCTTCTGTCTCTTTCTTTGCCTGAACTTCATTATCCTTAATTTATGGGCATGAGTGTAGCTGAGGTTTGAATTCGCTGACGGCATTGCTTTCAGTGACGAAGATATTCGATGGCTACAGTGACATGTGTGTTTATATATCCTCGATATTCTGGAGGGAGTTTTCCTGTTTTCTCGCATATGACACGCCAATGTACCGCAATTACACCACAAAGTCTACCCGAAAAACACTGTTTCTGCCTGCAATGTACTGTTCGTGGTATACATACGTGGACATTATGTCCACCGATATTACACACAAAAAAAGTGGCTATACCAGCGAATCAAGTCAAAATCAAGCAGTCAATCATTCAAAAAAAAAAAAAAATTTTTTTAAGAAAAAAAAATAAACAAAATCAATAATAATTGTTAAGAAGTGTGAAAATAAAAAAAAATTATAAAGGTGTAATTTTTCAAATTTTTTCTGCCCGAAGAATCTGTTGGGAAACTCTGTTTTAACAACCGGTGACCTAAATAACTCGCTCATATAAAATCAAATAATCCGGTAATCAATTTAATATTGTTACTTTCAAAATGTAATAACCGAGAAATCATTAATCACAACAATATTGTACGTTAAAATGTACTCATAGGACAAACCAAATATATTGTATGGTAAAATGTACCTTAAAATCACCTTATTATTCATTACTACTTTATGGAGTAACCAAAAGGATAATATAAAAAGCAAAACACAATTTTGTCTTGCAAGCTCTTTAATTCATTGAGGTTTATGAGAAATTGTGCATGAACTCCTCGGGGAGGTGGGGGTCTTCATTTGAATTACATGTGAAATTAAACCAATTAAAAGGAATAAAATAGATAAAAGTAGTTTTATCATTTGATTATATTAACCATAATTTTCAAGAAATTTGTTTTAATTATATTGCTGGTGTCAATAAAAGGATTTGCAGAAGAGTACATAAATCATGATTTCATATAACTTTTAATTAAAAAAATCATCAGTAAAATATAAAACATCTATTTTGTTTCATATATCATATACATAACTGTGATAAATTTTTTATTTACTTTATTTGCCAAAATAGCTACGATTGTAACTTTTACATTAAAATAGTAAACAATTTTTGTTAAATAGAATATTTAATTTCGCTGCATAAATTAGACATAAACGCTTAATAGATTATGAAAAGTCACTCTTATCTCCTAGTTTGCGAAAATTAGAAAACATTGAATTACATTTTTTAAACATTTAAATGTCTACTTTTATTAAACTAGAACAGGATAATAATATATGGAGCCACAAGTGTCTCACGATCTATGCAATATATAAACAAAAAACAAAAAACAAAACCCACAAAAAAATAAAGATTTTTCTGAGTAGATTCTGCATTAAAATCTAATTAGAAGCAATGTTTCTATTTCAATTTCGTTCGGAACTTATAAAAAATAAAAACTCGGAGCTATGAGCAATCTCAAACATGCGTACTTAAAACAAGGGAAAAGTAAAAAAAAAAAATTAGCCGGAATTGGGTTTTGTTGTGCACCGACAAGCAACAACAAGCCCGTGCAATACTTGCCTCCAGGATGTGCGTAAGATGTAAGACGTAATTTCACCTTGCAAGAAAGTGGGATGAGCGACATCTATGGATCAAAATGCGAACTAAACATCTCAGGATTTATTTACTAGAGTGGTGCTCATACCATTTAAACCGTTTTTTTATTCTTCGGAGTAATTAAAGCGTTCTGATGAATTTCCTTTTTATCCCTGGACAAAAAAATTCTCACGGCCCCTTATAAGTTTATGAATCTTTTATTTACCATTTCCCAAAATGAATTGTGTGTCCATATATATGCTACATATATAGGGAGAAGTAATCTACTGCGTACTAAATCTACCTTGTATATAAATAGAACGTATGATGATTATTATCTCTAACACATTTTTCACAATTTTGCCATTCAAATAAACATAAAATAAATAAGAAATATCCCAGTAGCGTTGTTTGTATATGTAACAACAATCCCACATTTATAATTGCTAAAGCATTTTCTTTTTCAATTTTATATGAAAAATAAATTTCAATTTAGACTTAAAGATACGTTTCACTTAACTTCCATTTGCAAGAAACAAGTGAATTTATATCTTTATATATTGTAACAATGGTTTCCAGCACTATTTTTGTATATTTCTATATTTTCATTTTTGATTTGCACATTCAGTTTTTTTTTTTTTTTTTTTTTTTTTACCTTTTTTTACCCTTTGTGTATATTTAATTATTTTCAATTTCGGCACTGTAGCTTACATACATTTTGGACGTTAAAAAATACTTTTTCAATCTTGTCCTTTTTTTGTGTCTGTATTTTATGGACTAACTATGAAACGTCTGATAGCTTTATTATACAAACTGACCTTGTTTCTAAAAAGCCCATGCAACATTCCGCGATCTACATTCTTTCCATGATTTCCTGATATATATATATACTTTCCTTTTAATTTTTACATTTCCGATAGATTTTGTATGTGTGTAGGAATTCCTGTTTACTTATTAATTTCTAGAACTATAAATAGCATCACTACTCTGTATATTATACTTTTTATGTTGGCAACTGAAATAATCGTTGTTTGATCGAGGTTTCTTAACGAACTGTCTGTATTCAGTTCTTAACTTACTGCATTGTTTAGAATCGTCTGGGTTTATTTAATCATTGGAAGTTATATACATCTCTCTGTATGTATGTATATATATATTTCGAATTCTAATTAACAGATTTAGTTACTGCACTAACGCTTACTGAGTTACCCTTTTTCTCATACATTCCACTTGCTTTCCTATACTTAATTGTTGTCTTAGCATTTCTATTTATAAACTCTCTTCATTTTTTCCTTTCCTAGAGTCTATAAGATATTGGCCAGAACACTTTCAACAATTTGTTTTTGAATTCATTCGGCTTTGACTGTTAGATGCTTTAAACATTTTTTGTAGCTCTTAGACGTATGTTTTTCTCTCTTCTGTCGCCTTCAGAACTGGAGCCAATTTTTTAATTGCCTTTAAAATTTTAATAAAATGAAGTAAATAGACTGATTACTATTCATTTATCGACTAAATACACTTGACTTTCAAGAACAATTTGATATATATATATACATGTATATATATATGTAGATATAACCAACATATTGCTTGCAATAACCAACGTTCTTCATCATGAATAGCTGCAGTACCTCATCAATGTACGTCGTCGTCAGTGTGTATACAAGGCGTATCAGGGCAGATTTGCTATTACACCAGAGAGGGAAAAACCAATCTATTATGCCAGGCTGACAAATGGTATGACGTTCACTAATGGTAGTCAGATTAGCTCTATCTCCTCGACTAGATTCAGTTAGTAGATATTATGATTTTGGGTATAAACTGAGAAGAAATGATGTGATGACTGATATATGATGTATAGGTGTTGTAAGATCTGAGAAAGGAGAAGAAGCAACAAGGAATAATGAAATCTTATTGACGATATTTGTAAATAAAAAAAAAAAAAATAAAATAATAAATAAATAAATAAAAAAACAGTTCGTGCATATAATACGAACAAACAAAAAAAAATTGTTTTCTTAGATACAAATGAGTTTTAAATAAGGGGTATGGTTTTCCCTGACTGAAAACAATGTCTCACACCGACGAGGCATGGAATCAATGAGATTATGGTGGAGGGACCGGGGTATTCTTTATCACTCTTGTAGAAGAGAACTTTTCACCTATTAAATTGTTTCTGGGGATGATTACCCCTTCTCCCTACCTTTCCCAAACATGTTTCATCGTGTCCATGGCCGGGAAATATTCTGACCAATCCATTCAAAGGATCCCTTCATCGAAAAGGATATTGTCCATTAACTGAACAAAATGTGGTGTTATCATCAATGAGAATAAATTGATCTCTGATTGCTGCAGCTTAAAAGACTACATTAGATTTGAGGATCTCTATATAACTGAGTCGTTAGTCTAGATCCATTCTTGATCATGTATAGGTCTGTGCGGCCATTGATAGAAATACCGGCCCAGACCATCCCTCCACCTCCGCCAAATCGAACAATTTCATGAACAAATTCAGGAGTGTTCCGTGTACCAGGTTTTTTACAGATGAGAATCTGCCTATAGTCAGGTTCTACACTACAGCGGGACTCGTCGTGAAGAGCATGTTGCTCCACTCATCTCGCTCCTAACTGAGATGTTCCTGTGCTCACCTCCTATGTGTAGCGCAGTGGCCATGTATAAATGAAACACAAACCGTAGGTCTGCGAGCATACAAACCCATATGTATGTGGAGTCGGTTTCGAACAATCTGGATAGAAACTCTACTACCAGCAGCCCTCTGAAGGGCTGTTGCAAGAAAGTGGTGTTCATAGTGAATTTTTTCTGGCCGTTAATCTTAAATACCGATCCTCGATTTTGTATTGTTGCAAGCGTAAGACCTTCTCCAGATCTTCAACGAACATTCCCAGTTTCAAAAACGGATTCTATAGTCTGGAAATGACACGTTGAGAAACTCCCAACGTTTCCGCTACAAAGGCGGCCTGATGACCAATTGGCTATCGCTCTGACCTTTAGTACCACAGGCTTCAGGTTCGAATCCTCGCAGTGGCATGGATGTTTGTCAGTGGTTCGGAATCCACGTTTAACAGTATGTCCCGGTCTGTTAAGCCTAAAATGTGCACAAAAATGACCTTAGAACGACAAACCAAACCTTCCGCTACAACAGATTCGTTTGACCCACCTCAAACGACCGAAATCCCTCCAGGCTACCGATTCAACTAAGTCATCTTGCTAAGACATCGAAAGATAATGTTACAAAATATTCAGTGCGTGTAAATTGTTTTTAATCTCCTCCTACTGAAGGAACGTTGCAGTCGATTTTCACTCCTGATATAAAACGCATAGTTTTCAAAATCACAGACAAAATTTGCATATTCTCAATTTTGTAAATGTTATAATTTTTCCTTTGTCAAAAAGTTGTCGATTATATAGTTATTTCATGTCGAACACACAATATTTCCTAATTGTCTTGAGCAGTATATATATATATATATATATATATATAGAGAGAGAGAGAGAGAGAGAGAGAGAGAGAGAGAGAGAGAGAGAACATAAGCAAATAGAGATATATTTCCATTAGCGAGATGGAGAGGCAATACCGGTTTGGTTTGTCACTCTACGATCATTTTGTGCACACTTTATGCTAAATAGACTAGGACCTACAGTTTAAAGTGGATTCCGAACCACTCACAAACGTCCATTCCACCGCCAGGATTCGAATCTCAAGCCTGTGGTAGCAAAGGCAAAGGCCCTAGCCAACTGGCCATCAAGCCGCAAGACAATACCGGAGATCAGGCTTTATCAAAAACTAGATAGATCACAAGATACAAAAATCACGGTATTTTTGTAAGTAGGAGAACAATATTTTAAAAATTGTTCAAGCCCGTATCAGGACTTCTATATGGAATCGAAAGTTTAAGAACAAATGAAAACTAGTTAAAGAAAAGAAAGTCATAAAAACCAAGTTTATTGGTGGAAAAGATAAATCGATATGACACTTAAAATTTTCAACTTAACAATTAATTTTCTGAATAAGTCAATATTCAACAGTCTGAAAATGGAGGAAAAATTTGTAAACAACCGTATTTCAGATGTATACATCTAAGTAATACCTCGAAGTTATACGATCTCAGAGTATAACTTCGCATATAAATGCAAATGAATATTGTTTAATTGACACGAACAAAAATATTACTGTAGAATAAAAATATTTAATCAAATGCTGTATGCAGTCCATCCTCATAATTTTTCCACCGAAGATTATTTCTTTCAAGATAGACAATTTATTATTATTTTCTTAATATTTTGAAACAGGCAATTTTCTTAACAAAAATTCCAAAATTTGCTACTTTTACCCTCATGGAAAATTTTACAAATGAGGAAAAAAAAATTGCTTAGCAGCAAAGAAAGAAAAAAAAAAAAAAAAAAAAAGAAGAAGGTATTGATTACGTTAAAAATTATCTGCAATCATTGAAGCAAAATACAAGCAGTAAATTGTAAGGAAAACGAAAACAAATCAGGAACAGCTTGACTACGAGTTTACAGAAGTACAGGTATTATTGTGTAGGTATAATATACACATCACTAATAATACCCTGACTGCAACTACATGACAGTCATAGCAGCCTGACACGGAGTTATTTGATTTTCCAATTTGTTGTTATTTTGGTTTCGTTTACTATTAGTGGAGAGTTTTTGCATAACGTTTTTAGCGACCGATATTTTTTCTTCCTAGCTCGCATGCTCATAGGAAACATTGTACCTATTGCGCATGCGCATCTGTAATACAGCACTACTGAGCTATTCCTATGAGCATGCGCGTTGGGAAGAAAAATATCGGAAGATAAAAAAAACGTTATGCAAAAACTCTCTATTATGTTCGTATTTTGGCGTTATTGATGAAAACAGTGTCACTATAGAAGACTGAATTTAATTAATTTATCTATTATATAAATAAATGATGGGGAATCGGAGTCAATAGCAAGGAGTCGGGTCCGAATCGTGACTCTTTTATAAAATATTTTTCATTGATTTTTTTTTCAGATTCTGTGAATTAATGTTAAAATTAAATGTCAATTCAACCGTATTCTCCATTTATACAAACGGTAGCAAAGGTATGGATTACTTTTAGCTGCAAACCAAGTCAGTGTTGAGGAGAGACTTTTCTCAGTACTGAGGCTTATTTAAAGTTATCTTGGATCAATAGAGAAAGAAGGTCTTATAGGAACTATTCTATTATTAACAACAAAAAGATTTAATGTATTACAAATACAGCCTCTTTGTGATTAAAATATATCATTTTCTTTTATTTGCCTTCAGCTACTCTATAATACATACTTTGGTGCTATTAATTTAGTACTGTTCTTTTCTTAGAATACACGTATTTTTGCAAGCACATTTAAGGTAGAAGAATATGAGTACAAATGCTACGTTCTTAGAACTGTAAACTGTTTATAATTCACAGATATATGAGCTTAATAAAAGTCATTAAACTTATTTCACAAATTTTCTAAATCCAATTGTAAAGATCGTAGTTCATAAAATTACATTCACAGAGTCAAATAAAAAAAAAATTACTTTTTTTTGACTGATTTTGAAATGACTTGAAATGCTTTGCCCGACTCCCAACTTTTGCTATGAGTAAAAAAATCCTTCAAACGAAATTTTAATTCATATAGTGTAATATCCTCAAGTTTTTTCATTCCCAGCCATTACCCCATTTCTTTATTAATTTCTATTTGATTTGTTTTTGAAAATTATCTTAAAAATATGTTACTTTATAGCCTACCAAAATCTTCTCAATTTATTTCTGAAAATCATCAATGAATTCTTGTCACAAAAAGAGCTCTGTTTACGCAAAACCCTTTTAAAACAAATAAATAAATATAAATATAAATAAAATAAATATATCATATGTCAATAAACTTCAAACTCTCGTAGAATTTGTATAGAGCAGTTTGAACAGCGGTGATAAACATTAGAAAAATACAATTTTTGTGAAGCGGAAAAGTTGAGGTTTATATGAAACAGATAATCTTTCATGCAAAATGCACAAATATTATCAAAATTTATGGTTTCATATAATTCAAAGTCATTAAAATTATACAATAAAAAACTTAAGTTGATTAGACCTTAGCGTACTATTTGAGCTAACCTAGAGAAAAGAAATTAACGAAGAATGAGAATATCTTAAATGAATATCATACATCTTATGTGGACAACTTACCTTAAAACGAGACTATTTTGCATGATTCTCGTTTAATTTGGATATAATTGTGTCTTCCGGCGTAATGAAAATAAAAATCTAAAACGAAAAGAAAAAAAAGCATAAGAAATACTTTCCACTTATTTAATTTTTTTCATAAATTTTCTTTTTGTATCTATTAGAAATAAGTTTCATTTAAATAATCAATCTAAATTGTTTTCAAATAAAAATGTACGAAGCATTTTTTTTATCAAGAATTTAAACATTGACTTTTTAACTAATGTATATGAACCAGTTGCCATGACATTAACGACCGCCAAGTCCTTATAAACCCTAGAAAGGACCTTATGTTTTGGAATAATCTAATCCCCTCCTTCCCTCCAAAACAGGAATTAGGTGTGAATTAAAACCAATACACACTAAAAGTTCTAGTGCAGGAGAGCTCAGGTTCTAATCCTCTGGTGGCGTCTGTGGCAGTCATTGTTTTCAGGAACGAGCAGACTTAATGGCGATTGTGACAATGTGTGTAAAGTGCATTCGCATCGATAGTCTACTTGGTGAGAATTTCTTCTTCGCCCATCAAGATATAGTTCCATCATCGAATGCGCAGAAAATCACCAAGCCGCCAAATCGGATGGATTCAAACAAAGCGATGTAAGAGAGGAGAAAAGTATTTTCGGACGAGTTTTAATTATAATAAAAACATTTTCAATTTTTAAAAACTAAAATTTTAAATTACACAATATTAAAAGAAAATTTCAATGACAAAAAAAAATTTCAGAATAGTTACTAAACTTTTTTTCTTTCAAAATTGTTGAGCATCGCTCATGTCTGACTAATATTTCTAACAAATAATCGAATCGTAAGTTTCCGCCTTTAAACGGATTGATTATGTTTCCACACAATCGGTGGTTGAACTATAGCTAGGTAGAAAATGAGGTCCACTAACATTCAGACAAAAAACAAATTAGAGTAATTACAGAATTTTTTTTTTTTTTTTTTTTTTTTTAAATTGTTTAGCGACGCTCTTGTCTAACTAATATCCTAACAAATAATCGAATCGTCAAGTTTCCGCCTTTAAACGGAATGATTATGTTTCCAAACAATCGGTGGTCAAACTATAGCTAGGTGGAATATGAGGTCCACTAACATTCAACAAAAAAAAAAAAAAAAAGCCCCTCACTAAATCTCTTTTTTTTTTACCACAATCGATGATTAAATAAATGTGACAATCTCAGATTTAAATACATCAACTACTACCGCAACGCAGAAAAGAATTTACCATCACAACACATTAGAAACTTTTATATATATATATATATATATATATATACTAAGAATTCAATATTCACTTTTTCTTTTCGTGCTCTTGTGTCATATCGGTTTTCGACGCTTATTTGATCATTGAGTTTTCCGAATAAGTGGCATCATGTCAAAAAGAATCGGAGGAAAAGGCGTGCTGGAATTTTAATGCGACATCCTTTCGTTTCTCAGTTTTCAAGGAAACACTCCGTTTGACGCAAGGAATGGGTATTTTCAGTGGGTGAAGCGATTTTATGCCGGAATCTCTTCGCCAATAGGGAAGCGGTATTCCCCACACGAGCGTCAGTCGCCTAAATATGGCGTGATGCGAGAGAGACAATTGAATCCG
Organism: Caerostris extrusa; assembly: GCA_021605095.1. Classification (NCBI taxonomy): domain Eukaryota; kingdom Metazoa; phylum Arthropoda; class Arachnida; order Araneae; family Araneidae; genus Caerostris; species Caerostris extrusa. The sequence continues at coordinate 15,591 of BPLR01004657.1, forward strand.
ATCCCAAGAACGGAAGCCCTCAATATTCCTCTGATTCAATTTTCACGCCTTTCCGGCGATCCGGGAGGGTTGTCGTTTATTAAATTTCCTAACAAGAAGGTAATTTTCTACCGAGATGAATCTTTCCGGGCTATGGTCTTTAAATGATGGAACAAGACTGCCGGATAGTGTTTCCCAATGATAAAATTAAGCAAATTAGGATAGCGATAATTGGTCTTACGAAATTTTAACTAGAAAAATGAACACATTATTGATCATCATCAGTGGCGCAACAGCTCCATAGTGGACCAAGGCCGTCAGATTTCTAGACAAGAGATGTTTTCGTTTTTGCCAGGTAGGATTGCCAGCTCTACAGTCATATTAGACCGGAATCTTCTGTTTAAAAGTGGATTCCAAAGAACTACAAACATACATGACACCGCAGGGACTCGAATCGAAACCTGTGGCACAGAGTGCAAGTCACTCGGCCCCGACATTGTCGGGGACCTGATGGCCAGTGACCACCTTTTATTGTCTATTTATTTTATTTATTGTTTTATTTTATTGTTTATTGCCACCTTTGTATTATCTATTTCCATTTATTATTAAGAAATGGAAATAGACAATACAAAGTTGTCTTCCAATGCTGACTTGAGGTCATTCGCAACTAAAGCATCAAATATGTAGGAGATTTAACTTTACACAGGGTGGTTCCTGGGAAGTCTGCGATACTGTAGCTCTCCCTCTCCTTTTTTCCATGAAAATTTAGAATAACTTCGGCAAAGGGTAGATTCTGGATAATTTCACACCTTTCTCAAATCCAATGAAAGATTTATTACGTCCATCCCTGTTTAGATACGAAAATTCTGAATTAAATTCTCCTAATTCGGAGAATTAGCTCCCCTATACGCCAAGTCGTTCTGCCGCTAAAGTGTAATATGTTTTTGTATACACTTTAATAACTTTTGAGGGTTTTTTTTTTTTTTTTTTTTTTTTTTTTAAATAAAAGATGTACGGCACAGAATTTTTGTATTTTATTGAATTTTTAACTTCATTATAGTGTAATACATTTTTGTAAACTATTTAAAATCTTTTGTGAATTTATTAATTTTTTTTCAGTGTCATACATTTTTGGGTCTGATGGACGAGTGACTAGAACGCAAGTTTTGGGTTCAGTACCGGCGGTGCCATAAATGTTTGTAGTGGTTCGGAATCCACTTTAAACAGTAGGTTCCGGTCTAATATTACTATACAACGTTGGTTGTAGGGCTGACAACCCTATACCGTAAAAAGAGAACATCTTATGGTTCGAAATCTGCCAGTAAGCAGACTGTCTTAGCCTACGAACGGGTTGTTGCGCTAATGAAGAAATACATTTTTTTGCTTACAAATTAATGTCTTTTGTGGTTTTATCATTATTTTTTTCAATGTTATGTATTTTGTATACAATTTTATAATGTGTAATGGCACAGAATTTGTAAAAATGTATTTTCATATCAGTGTTATACATTTTTGTTTAGAATTTAATACCTTTTACAGATTTATCATTTTTTTTTCCGATCATGGAGGAACAGTATATAATTTTTGCATTATATGGTGTTTTTGCCAATATCTTCACGTCAGTGTACGGATTGATAAAAGAGAGTGACGGGATTAGTTCTAGAATTTTTCTTGGAAGAATATAGGAATTAGGTTATTCATTACACAGGGTGCACGAGAATTATCTTTGCAATTTTGACATTCGATAGAGTCTAAAAAAAGTAAAATATCAATAGTAACACATAGAGTATTATTGAAGTTAAAAATTTTATTCTTAAAATTAGATGAAAATCTAATTTTATAAATGTGACGATACATTTGAATTAAACTTTATTTAGAAAATAGTACTTTTAAAGTCCTAAACCTCAGCGTTGGCCACTGTTAGGTCAAGTGCTAAATATTCAAGCTGTATTCTTCCTAACTAAATTTTAAATGTAGATTTTGTTGTTTATCAAAGTTGTAAAGTCCTTAATTTTTTAAATTGCGATACCAAATGAATAATTAAGTTCGAATTTAAAAAAAAAAATTCTAACATTTCAATTTAAACGCATGCTTCTATTTTAAGCCAGTGGAAGGCAAGTAAGTTAGGGAGGGACTTTCTAAAACGCTAGCTCATAAATCATTCTATTAAAAAAAATACTTCAGCTGGTTTCACATTCCTCATGTGTGCACCAAAAGCGGCTGATCATTTCTTTCCGGGAGAAGTTTCATGGGTAGTTGACGCCCATTAGAGTGCCGTATGGAAGTGACACCCACAAGGTAGCCTAATTGTAGATGTCAAACACTTACATGTGTTATCACAAATGTCTCTGTGACTAAAACGGACACTGTGTCAGAAAATTAGAATCTCAGCCTTCATATATCCCAATCGCTCATATTATCACTGGGTCACCTATTTGGCAGATGTACTTGTTTGCCAAATTCGAACTTTTAGTAAAATATGCATTTTCAGTGTGTCACAATTCATTTTAATGAAAGAACAGAGGCCTTCTAGAGCGCATAGTACGCATTTGTATTACATGCGAGAAAAACAATCATGCAGACAGCCCGGTGGGAAGTGCACCTTAGTCTAACCTTTTGAAGTGATCCAAACTAAGTCAAAATATAAAACAATCAAATTACAAACAATTATGCAGTCCATGTTCTGAGAGCCTATAAGCCATAATTGGGAGAAATGATTCAAAATTAGTAGTATACAACAGAATAAAATTTTAAAATTTGCATTGCAGCTCTGATTATCGTTTTACTTGAAAGTTTTCGTGTTCCATACAGTGAGTGTAAAAAGTATTCGTACAGTACGACAATTGATTTTAAAGAGATCCGTTCATAAAAATTATAAACATAAATTCCATTTTAATTAATTATAAATATATAATAGAACATATTTTCACTAGTTTCATTTGAAATTGACACAAACATAATTTTATACATGAATAAATATTTACAAAACTGAAACAATCCAACATCTTGTGGTGTAAAAATTATTCGTACATCAGGCATATATTGGCCAGTACAATCATAATATTTCATCTAATACCTTGTAGGATATCCTTTAGCTCGAATAACTGCCTTGAATCTCTTTGGCATCGATTCCACCAATTTTGCTGTTATTGAGCTAGATATGGCATCCCATTCTTGATTAAGAGCTGATTCCAAATCATTTTTATTAGAAATATGTCTGGATCTAATATTTTTATCAAGAACATCCCATAAATTCTCGATGGGGTTGAGGTCCGGCGATTGATGAGGAAATTTCATGAACTTTGGGGTATTATATAGTATCCAGAGCCTTGTGTTTAGGGCTGTGTGCTTGGGGTCGTTATCATGCATGAAAACGTAATCACCATTCAAGCTCATTTTTGTTGCACTAGGTCCTAAATTATTTTTAAAATGTCAATATAAAGATGATGATTCATAATGCCTTTAATAAAGACTAATTTGTCCACCCCAGAAGCACTCATACTACCCCAAACAAGCAGACTTCCACCCCCCTGTTTCACTGTTGGCACTAAATTCTTAGGATGCATTTCTGTATTGCACTTTCTCCATACCATTCGTCTCCCGTCCGATCCAAATATGTTGTATTTACTTTCGTCTGTAAAGATCATCTTTTTCCAGAAATCTGGACTTTCATTAAAGTATTGCTTGGCGAAAGATAATCGCAGCTTCCGATTCTTCTCACTAACAAAGAATTTTCGTCTCCCAACACGGCCATGGAAACCTTCATTTCTGCATGCATTTCGAACAGTACTTACGAAGACTGCTGTTCCCATGTTCTTTAGTTCTGATGTTAATGTAGGAGCACTTATTTTGGGATCCTTCTTTAATGAACGTACCAGAAACCGTCTGTCAGGTGATGTCGATAGACATGGTCGCCCAGTACGAGAACTGTTTTGAACCTTTCCAGTGGCAGCAAACTTTTTTATGATTGACTGCACAGTTGAACGGGGTCTACCGACCAGATCAGAAATCTTGTTGTACGATTTACCATTTTTACGGAGCTTTAAAATCAGTTCTCTTTCGGAAACACTTGTCTCTCTACTTTTACGACCCATTTCAGAATTTCTAGTTTCCCACTACATTAAAATTTCCACTGAAGAACCTTTTAAGTAGCTTACAAGATGACGTCCATTAACTACATCATAATGGCTAAACCAATCACAAAATAACTAAAAAAAAAAATTGCATTTCTTTTAGTGTACGAATACTTTTACACCACAAGATGTTGGATTGTTTCAGTTTTGTAAATATTTTTTGTTCCAATGCAGCTGGCAAACACTTAGACAGCTTGGTCTTGGATGCCTTAAGGCAAGCGCTGCACAGACGTACTCACTTTGCATGACACAGGGGCGCGTGTTGAAGATACGGACGCGGAGTAACAATGCCCCCGCAACGCTCTACGATCCTATTAGGACCGGGACCTACGGTTTAAAGTAGATTCCGAACCCCTACAAACATCCATGGCACCGCCGGGACTCGAACCCGAAACCTGTAGTACCGAGCGCCAGAGCGCTAGCCACTCGGCCATTCAGGCCCTTGTAAATATTTATTCATGTATAAAATTATTTTTGTGTCAATTTCACATGAAACTAGTGAAAATATGTTCTATTATATATTTATAATTAATTAAAATGGAATTTATGTTTATAATTTTTATGAACGGATCTCTTTTAAATCAATTGTCGTACTGTACGAATACTTTTTACACTCACTGTACATATATACTATACGGAATATACTGAATAGTACTTAAAGGATATGGAGGAGAGTATATTGCCTATCGAGATTGCTATGCGTGAAAAAAAAAATCAGACATTTTTACCAAGCCATCTAATAATTAGTATGTGAGGTGTTTTCGTAACAGCAATACTCTTTTCGCCTCTCTCAGATAGCAATTACAAATGCCCGACCTTTCTCCCCTCATACAAGTGGCTAGCGCTCTGGCCTTTGGTATCCCAGGCTTCAGGTTCGAATCCTGGCGGTGGCATGGGTGTTTGTGAGTGGTTCGGAATCCACGTTAAACTGTAGGTCCCGGTCTGTTTAGCCCAAAGTGTGCACAAGATGACCGTAGAGCGACAAACCACTCATACTGAGAGCGCTATCACTTTTTTTTTTTTCTTCTTAATATTCATCAAAGAGGACCACAATAGTGTATGAACAGACTTCCGAGGAAAACTGATGTCTTTTTTGGTTTACTGCCTTACATTTGCGTATCGTACATAAAGAAATCTGGAAAAAATTTACTAAGATGCTGTCACAATCGCCATCGAGCAGCCTCATTATTTGTGTGAGCTATGAATGCAATGCACGCCACCAAAGAATTTAAATCTGTGGCCTCTTGCATGCTATTGAGTTACCATTGGTGACGAGTTGGACAATATTTGTAGTTGGAGAACATAATAACAATCCTATTTAAATCATAAGCAATTTATTAAAAAAATTTCAATTAGAAAATCAACAGATTGTTTATATTCCATTTGTAATTACAAATCAAAGTTTTTTAATTAATTAAGCAACAAATTATTTTTATAAAAGAAATTTCATCTTGAGTCACTGTCTTCCATTCCTGGAAGAATACCTTTGGGTTTTCTAATCTTTTCCTTTTGGCTGGCTTTAATGGGAGTGGCTGCTCCAGAATCTGCTAATTCATTGCCTACTCTTTCCACAGCATGATTCTTGAGAGTTTTGCAGTCTTTCTGGACATTCGCATTCCTGGCAAAAGCTCGACTACTTGCTGTTTCTGTGTCCAAAGTTTTAGTGTCCCAATTGTCACCATACATCACGGAAGCCATATCTCGACCAGAAGTTAGTTTCGTTCGTATTGTTTTGAACAAATCGGGTTCACAAACCCTCCCATCAAAAGCGAGACGGCAGCCATCTTTTCCAGATCCATCCTTGCTGAAAGTTTTAGAACCAATTTCGGATTTGTCTGATGTAGCTTTTCGCTGCTGTTTTCTGACTATTCGGATTTTTGTCAGAATCTATAATTGTGGCATTCGTTACTTGAAGAAGTTCCTTTGCTTCTTTGGTTTGTTGATTGTTATCTTCAATGGAATTCGTCGATTCTGATGGTGGAATGTTGTAACAGGGGGCGATTACTGAAGGTAAAGTATTGGTGACATTTTTCTGGAACGGTGCTATCATATTGTTGACACATCCAAGATTTTGATTGGGAATTACCATGGAACCCGCGGCCTGCATACTTGAATCATTGGTAACTTCTGAAATAATGCAAGAAGCATTGTCGGGCGGAAAACCATTCATTACATTGCCTCGAGCGGCATTGCAACCAGCATTAGACATAAAAACATTAGGATGTATCATATTAATTGGGTTTACGTAATTTAACAATATCGGATAATTCGGATACATCGCTGGTGCAGTTTTCTCAGAGTTTTCAAAACCTGGATATTGCATGTTTGCATTGTTTATCGGATGAATATTGTGCATTTGGGGCTGAACATTTCCTTGTTGAGAATTTGAAGATATATCTACGTTTTCTTTCGGTATATTGCGGAGTTCTTGTGTAGAATCTTTGTTATTTAATACAATTTGAGGCTCGGACACTTTGAAATTAGGGGGCCACCGACTGTCGTTTCCTTTTAATATGTTATCATTGCTGGTTTCCAATAAATTATGAGATGGTTTATCCCACTGTTTTCGACGATGATTCTCTCCAGAAATTCATCTTTTTGGAATCATCCTTTTCAGGTGCTGCAGAATTGGAAGGATTTTTATTGGTGAATTGTCCTTTCTGGGTGAACCATAAAGTGCAAATGCCATTGCTGAACCGAATTAAATTTCTTCAGTATTTCTTTGCTTGATACCGAGGGGATCATATTACTGAGTTCTTCTTGTTGGATGCTCCTATTTTCTGATTTCTGAATTTCGCCCAAACTGGTTTCTTGCATATTTCCCTTGTTCTCAATAGACTGTTGTTGACTGCTGAAGAAAGTAGAATCGTGTTTGCCATGTTCAAAGTTGAGTTGCCGACAACTTCAGACACCATTTCAACTTGGGCTTCTTTTTCGGATATTTCTTTCTCTTTTTGAAACGTTAAACTTTTATTAAGCTGAGGATTTGGATTCTGCGAGAATTGTTGGTTATCTTTATTATTGCTTTCTGATATGTTGATCGTTGAAAAAGGTTTGCTAAGTTCGAAATTTGAGGTGCTAGCAATTTCTGACATCATTTCAACTTGGACTCCTTTTCGGATATTTCGTTTTCTTTTGAAATATTTGACTTTTATCATGCTGAGGAATTGATTCTGCGAGAATTGTTGTTTATCTTTATTATTCCTTTCTGATATCTTGATCGCTGAAAAAGGTTTACTAAGTTCGAAATTTGAGGTGCTAGCAATTTCTGACATCATTTCAACTTGGACTTCCTTATCGGATATTTTGTTTTCTTTTTGAAACGTTTGACTTTTATTAAGTTGAGAATTTCGATTCTGCGAGAATTGGTGGTTATCTTTGTTATGGTTTTCTGGCATCTTGGTCGCTAATTGTTGTTCTTTCAAATTACAAACATTATTATTCGTTAAATTTTCTTTACATTCATCCAAATTACTGTTTATCGATGTACTCTCAGTGTTTATAGTATCATTTTGTAATGGTTCAATAAATGTAGAGTTGTCTTTCTTATTAATTTGAGATCTAGCTTTAGTTCCGAGCGATTTTCTTCCATGTTTTGCACTTGCCGCTGAATCTGGCAGACTGTTGATAGTATCGTTTATTTCAGAAAATTGTTACCAACATTTATAGCATTTCTTTGAGACTCTGGATTTTTTGAAGGCATTTGACTGTTTTGGGCAGACGAATTGTGAATAATCAAGTTATTTTCTGCGCCTTCATGGTCACATTCTTCATCTGAAATCAAACTGTCAAATTTGCTGTTCGGTGGGATTTCATTGCAATCCACATTTAAAACATTTTTATGAACTTTTCTACTGTCGTTTGTTCTTCTGTTACTTATAATTCTTTTATCAACGAAATCATTAATATTACTTTGGTCCCCATCTGATGACTCATATTCGGGGGAACCAATACGATCTTTCGCAAGGTGTTTTTGCATTAATTTGAGATTTTTCTGGTTTCGACTTTTGTCCATTTGAATTAAAGTCTTCTCTCAAAATATCAGCCTCATTTTTTTTACATGATGTTACAGATTCGGTGTTCTCATTGGTGTTATGCAAGTATTGCCTGCCTTTAAACTGAGTCTCATGTTGGGGTGTTTTTGTTATTTCATCGTCACTTGTTTGATTATTTTTTAAATCGGCTGTGCATACCGATCTAGTGTTATTGTAACAATGGACACTAGTTCGCCTCCGACTTTTGCTGTTATTTGTATTTGAAATTTTGTCAACATTATTTTAATGGAGTGACATCCAGTTTCACTTTTTGTTTTATATGTGATACGAATTTAGTCCCGTTGTGTTTGTCCTTTGAAGAAGAAACTTTATTTGGACAAAACTGTCTAATGAATTTTTCCATATCAGCTCTCAAATTTGAATCTTCAGCAAGAGTTTCATTGTGTTCTGGTTTCGATTTTTTTGCAAGTAAAGCATCCACACTGTCCAGTTCAAAAGTACTAACCACATTAAGAACACAATTCTTCTTTTTGGCAAGATTACCAAATGGCACAACTTCTTTTTATTTTGTTTGGAACGTTCAATATGGGCATGTGGGCCTTGTCCTTTCGAAAGGTTTTCTGAATGTTTATTAAAAGGATCTTTTAGTGATTTTGCAAAGTTTCTGATATTTGAAGCTAGTCCATCGCTTATAACTGTTTCTTGATAAGAAGCAAGTGCGTTTGCCTGCACGATGGCGATGTTTTTGATTTCATCAATTTCATGTAAGAATTCGTTTTTCTTGGCAGAACTGGTATTTCCATTTACATAAAATGAATCAGAACTTTTACGATTTGATCCATCTTTATCACATGGTATAAGCCTTTCTCTACCATGTGCTGATATTACTTTAACAAAAAATTGCTCGTCTTGACCTTTTTTTGGTTTTAATGAATTGCCCAAGTAAGGACTTTTAATGGATTTTGCAAAATTTTTAAGATCTGTTTTTAATGGATCTTCGGTACCTTTAGGAGTCTGATTTCGTATAAACTCATTGGATTCATTAATTCCGTGATAGCGCCGATTTTTAATAGCTTCAGCAGCTCTATTATTCGGAAAATTGTTGGTTTTGTCACTTGATGTGCCGTTATCACACGATATGTACTTTTCTCTATCTTGCCTGACTCTTTCCTGAGCATGGATTTTCTTGTCTTTCATTCTGGATTTTCTACGAGAAGGATTATCGACGCGAGAATTATTTATAGATTTAGCAAAATTTTTGAGATCGATTTTCAAGTTCTCATCTATTAATACTTGAGGTGATTCCTTTCGAACAAATCCATCCAGATCATGCATAAAATGGTTGCTTTCATCAAAAGAATCTATGAATTCATGATGACCTTTCGAACACCTTCTCGTTATTTTCTTCTTGATTTCATGTCTCGTATCATGCTTGTTGCTTTTGGTGTAGACATGACGTTTTCTGCTACATCAATTAACTGAGGTTTAAACTTCGTTAGGTGGTTATCAGATAAACTTTCAAACACTTCCTTCTCACATTCCACAAAATTGTGATCTAAATAAGGATTATTCTGGATGTCTTCAGATAAAAGCGATGGAACGTTGAAATGATTTTGGGACAATTGATTCCTGTAATTTCTGATTCTTGATCTTACTACAATCGATTGTAATATCAGAATGGTGTTTGATATCACTCATTACAATGTCCGTTTTCTTGTCAAGATTCTTCTCGTTTTTGAGTTTTTTCACATTTTTACTTGATAAACATCAACGCATTCACTTCCAAAGATTGGCGACATTTTGCTACTCCTTTTAAGGTTTTGTTTCGATTTATCCGGACACGCTCGCAAGATAGAATCCAAAGTTTCGCCAAAGATCTTGTTGTATCTGTACTTAGATTTTGAATCTAGACGCTTGTCTTCGCCCAAGACCTTTTTGGCGATCGCCAAATCGCTGATTACTTTACGAATAGCAGGGGAATAGTCGCTGAAATGAATGTAATGCTTTTGCCTTGGTTGAACTCTCCCAGTTTGATTGAAATTGAACATTTTATGATAATCCAACCATGGTTTTCCGTAATTTACATCCATCCGTTTATCAAATTCTCTGGTATAATGGCATTCCATTTTTTGTTCATAAAATTTTTGGCGAAGATTATTTTCGTCATTGAATTAGCCAATAAAAAAAAAGTTTTGTTGAAATTCTTAATGATAAAACACAATTTTAAAATGGCTCCAACAAGTAAAAACAAGTATGCACGCTTTTAGCAAAGAAGTATTTGATTACATTTATCATTCGTAAGTTACAAAAGCGTTTTGTTAAATAGTAGATAGTGAAAAGACCAGCTTTCACCAAACTTATTTAACAATATCATCGTTTTAAATTTTTATTTTTTGAGGGTATATTTTTCCATACAGTTCCCCAAGATATTTTTATATCAGTTATATTAAACTTCACATAATTTTTGCGCGTATTTATCAGTGCATAATAATTGTGAATAATTAGTGAAGAAAACGCCATTGCAGGAAAGCCTTACTATTAAGGAAATCTGGTCCCCATTTCATGTTGTAAAAAAAAAAAAAAAAAGTTCCAAATTTGCAAATTTTTAAATCTATTTCTTGAAATAACAGGACCCACTAGCCATTTAAATTGGGCTCCTTAAAAAAATTTCACGAATTCTTCTGAAAACCAAGGAATTCCATTTTTCAGAGATCGTTTATAAATGTAGAGGATGAACTGGGCAAAAAACTCATGCATCTTTGTTGACTGAATGATTTCAAATAATGCCCGAGACTTTCCTAACTAGTATAATTTCACAAGGTTCGAAACATAAGGTGCGTCCAGATTTAAGACCAAAAGAACCGAGTTCTTTCATGTCTGGGTGAAACGCATGTTTCCATGTGATGCATGTTCCCTGGCAATTTGTGAATTTAGTTATACAGACTTTGTGTTCCGCTTCAAAAATTGTCGATTTACCAAACGACAACCGATTGCTTGCTTCTATCGTGAGACAATTGGGCTTGTTTTCAAGGTCAAACTTGAGATAGAGATAGGCGTAAGTTAACAAGACCTCAACCGTATTCGAAGAATTCGAGTTCAAATGTAGACACGTGTCTTTATAATCATGAACATTAACACATGAAATGCATTCTATTGATGGCAATTTATCCAGTGTATTCTTTTTAAGGTAGTCTACAATACACATACTCAATCATGGCCTTACAGTTAGAGCAATAGCGATATCTGAAATGATTCTTTGTAGGAAGATGCCAAGCATTTGGATCTCCCTCTATACCCAAATTATAGCCTCTTAAGCCACGTCTACATGTGAACTCTGAGCAATGAACACCGTTAGGGAACATTCTCCAAACCAGTTTGCTTCAGTTTGGAGGGAAAACCAACGTATACGATAATATTTCCCAACATTAATAAAATTTTAATATTTTGAGGAAACAAAATTTCAGCTCCTGTTGGTATTGGTCTTTGGTTGAGTATCAAAGGATTTACAATCTTCCGAAAGACGATTGGGGCCTGCTCGTAAGAAGAGATAAGTAAGGTTTGTTTATGCAGTTCAAACTTAAACAGCCGTGAGCAGACCCACTTTCACAGCCGCATCCTCAAATATTTCAAATGGGAATGCAACTTTAGATATTTGAAGATTTCAGTGATAATGGCGAACGTTCACAAGAGTTGCAGTTTGTGCTCGAAAACCAACCCACATTTCTAATGCTGTGAGCAAGCGATTGACCAGTATTTTGATAAGTCGTAAATCTTTTGTTTTTCCGTAAAACTTTTATTTACGTGTTAAGTCGTAAATATTTTATTTATTTGTTTTGTTAAATGTCTCTCCAGTTGGGGAGACATTTCACTCATCCCAATTTATGGCATGCAAGAATTCTGATTTTCGAGTCCCGCCCAAATTGGTTTAGTGTAGTTTAGTTTAGTTTGTCGCTCTACGGTCATTTTGTGCATACTTTGGGCTAAGTAGACCGGGATCTATAGCTTAACATGGATTCCGAACCCTAACAAGCATCCATGGCACTGCCATGATTCGAACCTGAAGCCTGTGGTACACAAGGCCAGAGAGTTAGCCTATTGGCCATCAGGCCGGAGAATTCCCAACATTTTTCTAATCATTCAGCTCCCTCTCTCTTAAATTTGTATTGCCGAGTACTTTCGCGCTCGAATCTGGACGTGGCTTTATGAGTTACATAAATGTGCAACAGTCTTCCTTATGGATACCTTCATGAAGACAATCTCTTCATATGAAGTAACATGTGCATATCACAGTTCTGTGTCACTAGAAAAAAAGCAGGCCATTAAAATAGCAGAGGTTCGACAGCCAAGTGTTAAAATGGGAAAATAAATAAATAAGATATCATTTATAATATGATAATCATTTATATCATTATCATTATTTACATCATAATATGATAATCATTTATATCATTTATAAATTATAATAAGATATCATTTATAATATGGGATGAAAAGAACGCTGTCTTTTTGAAGTGCTTTAATAAGAAACTGATCGACAATAGTGTCGTTTAGGGAACACTAGTAAAAAATAATAAGTCATTGCGACGATGACAGAATTTGATTTACTTATTTCTTTAAATGGATTTTATTTCACATATTAACAGATGAAGGGAATTATTTACGGAATACTTTTATGCATAAATCAAAAACCTAAAACATCTGCTAGTGTATTATTTTGAAGGGTTGCAAATTAGAAAAAAAAATTAAAAAAAAAAAAAAACGCAAACACACAGGATAACTTTGGCACATAGGAAAAGAATTTGCAAGCTTTTTTAAGCAATCGCGATAATCTTTAAATTCTTTTATAATGAAAAAGTTCTTCCGATTAAAATTTATAAAATTCTCAATTAAACATTCACAACATTTGAGGTTTACGGTTAAATCACAACATTATGTTCTTCTTTACATCACGTTGACAATCTCGTTAGTATTCATCATCATCAGTTGCGCAACAGCCCCATAATGAATAAGAAACTTATGCATACTAGCAAATTTCGGGACAAGAGATGGTTCCTTTTTTTGAGGTGGATATATCAGCCTATTTGACAGGGACCTACGGTATAAAGTGGATTCCGAGCCACTACAAACATCCATGGCACCACCGGGATTCAAAACCTGTGGCACCGAGAGCCTCTCGTTAGTATTGGAATTCATAAAATAACTAGCAAAAGTACAATTTTAGTTAAAAGAACTCCCCAAGAGATGAAGATTTTAAAAAATTCTCTCCGTGATTTAATATCCTATATAAATTACATCCCTCTATACACAGCTATTACTATTTTTGCTGTAATTTCTACCAAAAAAGGCATTAAAAATATTTTTCAAAAATTTCTTTCAATTTAATAAAGCATTTGTTAGAATTGATCGCTCCCCACCCCAACTAAGTCTCAAGTTATTTTTAAAAAATGTTGTTTGTGGCTAAATCTCAATGGGTGCTACGGAAAAAGTGAACCCACACAGAAGGAAGATCCAAAAGACAAGTAAGTGATTTTGAAAGATTGATTTTATCCCATAACCATCTGTTGTTCCTGCTCTCTGATTTGATTGACAAGTTTTGTATTTGGCAGCCGTTAATAGATAATATCCGCATAGATTTCATTTAAATTTGAATAAAATTTTTATCGATTTTTTTAAATATTAACAATAACAATTATTTGTAACGGCTCATTTAAACGTGCGATTTCGAAATTACCCAATTTTTATCAGACCATGATATAATTTTAATCATTTTTGAAATTACCTTCTGAGATTCGATCTCAAATTCAATAATGTGTGTAATTGTACTGTTGGAGAGGTGAGAATGTGGAACATAACAATCTAAAACTTTGTGTTGAAAACAATAGAAAGATTCGTTGAATTTTTAAGAAAAGGATTCAAAGAATCGTTAGAAACCTTGAACTTTTAAGAAATTCTTAAAATTTGAATTAAACTATTCAAAAATATTCAAATTCAAATCTTTCTTAAAACATTAGAATTTGAATCTTAATTCTTAACACTGGCTTGTTGCATGTATGCTCTTTGTAGAAAAGGAAACCTCCTCTCTAGCTTCTGTTGAATTTATGAATGCCTATCAACGTGATTTATGTATACCTCTGTACTTGCGTACTTGCTTTCTTTGTACGTTGTTGACATAGTAGTGTATTTTTGTTCTTTAGGTTAAGGTTTTTTTCTCCCCTTTTTTTTATACGCTATTTTTTTACATTATTTTTATTATTATTATTATTTCATTTTAATTATTTCCCTTTATTATAATTATGTTTATTTTATTTTTATTTATATTTATCATATCCTTCTTATGTCTTCTGTTAATTGCTGATGTATTGAATGTTTATTCTAAGCCTGTGTGGTGCATGAGGAGCTTTTATGTGGTTAAATAAAAAAAAAAAAAATAGACCTGAGGCCGGCCGATATTTATCACATCACACGCCTCTTGAATAGGCTCTCTATTGAAAGCCCCCTTTCCCCAGGAAACATTCCTACAACCTTTCCTCCTTACACAATCGTGCTATTCTGCTTGAAATACAAAATTATTTACTGCTAAAAAGAAAAATATAAATATAAAGCATTCATATAAGACTAAATGATAAGTTTGGTAACTTCAGGAAAAATAGGGTCTGCTCAGGCAGTTTAGCATCTATTCCAGCAACCAGATTGTTACGATATTATTCGTCACTCGGCACATGGCTCACATTCAATTCTTATTAAAAATGTAAATTTGTCACTTAATTTAAATGTATGTATAGAGTTTAAATTAAATAATTATTATTAAAACAACCAAAGAACAAAAACAAACAAGGAGTGAATTAATTAGCAACAGACTACTTTCCACACCAAAAACTGCTGCTGACATTGGCTGCACAAAAATTCTATAACAAAACCAATACAATACAAAGCATTCAAAATTCAAATTAGCAAAACAAAAATTCTAGACCACCTTATTCACGCTTATCAAAAAAGGGGGAATCAAAATGCGCATAAACTGCAGCAACGAAATTGAAAATCATTTAATAAATAACAACATGTTGAATGGCAAAAACTACAATAATAAATAAAGGGAAAAAAAAATAAAAAATATACAATGACAGAGTGTGAAAGATGTTGACTGAGAAACTCATAAAATCCGATATAAATTAGTGAATCCAAAAGAATTAAATTATAACCTCCTGAGGATAGCTTTATCTAGGCATACGTATCCTCACAATTTTAGAGACCCTGTTATTTCTGCTCGTTAGATGACTGGATCTAAGTCTAAGATACATACAAATATTTCTCTGTATATACAGGTGTGTGTATGTGTACAATCGTCAGTGATGTCTTAGTGGTACGCGATCAAAAATATTTAGAGATCTCTGCTGTGGAGGGACGAATCCTCACCGGAAGGATGATGCTGAGAGTGGCAGGTGATTGCCAGAGATTGATTTCACCCCTCGCTCGTCGTCTGTTGTTTCTGCGCACTGATGCGATTGACGATTTCGTTCGTAATCGGCAGCCACCAAACGATATTCCCCGAGCCGAATCGTCTGCCAGAAATCCGTATGGCACGCGCGCACCGGGGTGTTTCCCGCCAAAAAACAGTGACACGCGTCGAACGAGAGGAATGCACGTGCGATGTTTCTGCATTATTAATATTTTTTTTTCTTCTTTCTCTTAGTGTCAGTGTCAAAAAATAAATCATGCGATGCGCCTGTCATTTGTGGAGCGAGGGTTTCTCACTCGAGAATTCATGAATCTGCGATTTCAGGATTTATGATGTATAACTTCGATTTATTGTTCGTGTTAAGATCTTGTCTTACTGCATTTTGAAGAGACACTGTTATTCGGAGACCTACTGAAAGAAATCCCTTAAACTTTATTTATTATTATTATTTTTTTTTTTTAAGATTGTCGCGATTTGCCATTAAACAAGTAATATAAACTTTTTTTTTTTAAAGTCAATTCCTACTTTTTTTTTACTCTATTGCAGAAAGTCCTTTATAAATAATTTTCATTCATTTTTTAAAATTTATCTGGCGACATCTATTGGTAGATGCATGCAACTTAAATTTAAAAAAAAAAAACTAAAATTAATGAATTAAATTTAATGAATGAATTAATATTTGAAAAAAACTGTATTAACATCCAGTGTCATCCATCAACAAAAATGTATTTGAATTCGAGTGGATGAATAAAAAGTATTTTATGAACGATTGAAAATTTGAACAAGATATATATAGGGAGAGTGTGAGCTAATAGAAGGAATTGGAAAAAAAAAAAAGTATTATCTTTTCTATAGTTATTACTTTTTTTTTAATCACGTGTGAAAGTGATATTGTGCTGTTATGATATTACATCAAATTACCAAATCTACAGCAAATTATATATCAATTATTTTCTTAACTTCTGCAACAAATTGAATGACTCGTGCGACGTCGTCTTATAATTTTAATGTTTATAAATTTTTTTTTTTCTTGGTAATAATAACAATTTTCTCGCCCGTTTTCCTCGGTGACTTATCTTTGATTTGTCAAATTATCACATAAAATTCAGCTTAAAGAACAACTAACGAGATATATTTGAAGACTCAACGGTAAGTAACGACGGCGATAAGAATTTATCTTATCCTTAAAGTTTACAAAAAATTACAGGTAGTTAAACATATTTTTCAGAAGTACAATCTCAATTTTTTGAAGCAAAAATCAGAAATGCTACGCCCCTTTTTTTGTTTTCAAATAAATTTCTTTCATTATGCTGTATTTTTATCTCAGATTAAATTGTTTATTAGGTATATGAATAAAAATAGGATAACTCTTACTAATAATTATTTATTTGCTTTAAAAATTCATTTATCAAAAGAGTTGGTATATTCTCAATCTTTGGAGTTGCTGTATATAAGAATGAACAGCAAAATGAATCAATTTAATTTACGTATTCTATTTTTATGATAACTATTTCATTTAAAATACAGACAACAAATGGTTTTCTATAGAGTATATAGAAATTTATATTAGAAAAAAAGGAAAAACGTATTATTAAAACGAAGTTGAATTCATCGAGATGAAACGTAAAATAAAAAAAAAAATATTGAAAATAAGAAACAAATTCTATGCAAAATTTTATGAAGGAAATGTGTCAATATGTATAATAGAAAATCCGTTATACACAGGGGCAACCACGTATACCGCACTACACCAATGTGTCATAGTATGAAACGTGAAAACTTAAGAACCGAAATCTGGAGGAGGGGGTTACACTTTCTTCCACCCTTCCACGAGGCCAATGAAAAGAATTTTCAGCTAAGCATTCAACAAGCACTTTATAGGAACTTTTCATTCGATTTCACTTTTCAGATTTCAAACCAACTGCCTCAATTTGGAAATTCAATACACCCCAATCCTGATGTTCCAAGTTTTATTTTATCATTTTCCCAATGATAATAAAATGGGCATGCAACTCCTTTCCTCGCCATGTTTCACCCCGGAAAACTCTGCATCTGTTACATATCTGCCCCGAATAACTTCAAATCATTGTTTCTAGTAATCGAAAACAGCAACCGGTTGTTAATACTGTGGTAACTCGATATATTATACATCCCCAAAGTTGTAACTTAAATCCAACTTCCCATGCGTCCTGTTTGGACACATATTTGTTTGGTATGCGACCATTGTTTGGAATACGATACGTATGTATCAAAATCTCTGCCAAATAAATGGATGTCAACAATTTTGCATTAAAGTACCACACCCAACAATTGCTTTCCCAGTGTGCTTCTTGAATGATTTTGAAATATAATTTTAATTAGTTGTTCTCAATTTACTTTGTTATTGATATACATTACATTATACGAGGATTGCCAGTGTTTCAAATGAATTGGGTTTTTGCATTAATACCAGAATAATAACAAAAAAAAAAAAAAGAAGAAAAAGATCATTATTACGCTTTAAATTACAGCCTACCTCCTAAGCACTCTGTCCAGAGTAACTAACAAGCACTTGGGCTCTGATTGAAGCAGTGCATGAGAAGGGAGGGAGGGGAGTGCTGTGATGTTCCCGATCGCCATCTGATACCTGTCATCGCATGGGATGGGCGCTTTCCGAAACCCCTAATTTAATTGAGGGTTTTGAGAGAGCGTACCTCACCCATATGCCACGCGCTAGGCCCATATGCCACGCGGCAGCTGAATCCCTCGCTTGTATGAAGTCGTCTGCGCCAATGGGCGATGTTAGCAAATCAGATGATGAAAAAGAAGTCGAGTGTAACGAAGTATCTGAACCACATGTTTTCAATTGGATGTCGCTCGACTGGAAAAAATGTGGCAAGTCAATGATGCTGGAACTGAGAAGAGCTACCGTCAAAGTTTAGTAGCATTTTTCCAACAGAAAATACTCTACATCAATTAGATAAATAAGTAAAAAAGAGTAGATAAATCACTAACTCAGTTATTACTTATAATATTGATAATGATTTCTCTTTCTGTGTATCACAAATAACATTCAATAATTATGGGGCCTGATGGTCGAATGGCTGACACTCGGTACCACAGGTTTCGGGCTTGAGTCCCCGGCGGTGCCATGGATGTTTGTAGTGGTTCGAAATTCACTTTAAACCGTGGGTGGGTCAACTGCGGGGGTAGTGTGACTCGCATCTGTAGCCTATCTTCAAGCTACACGTGCCCCCTGGGTAGTGTTAAATGAGTACCAGCGGTGCAGCTCTTGCTTATGACATAAACATTAACTGTCTCTGTATTGCCAGCTTAACTAGAACAATTCAATAATTATAAAATTTCAACCCTTTTATAGTAATTATTGAGGTATTCACAGTTTTGAAGATACCAACTCCTTTCCCAACAATGTACAGCAGTACAGGACATTCCGTAAATTAAAGAAAAGCGCGTGCAACACACGACCCGTTGATAACACACGCAATTAATATACGGAAGAGATCTGGTCTAAATCCTTCAGTGAGTAACATTGCAGTCACTTTTTAGAAATCAACATGGCAATTATGACAATGTGTATAAGGTCTCGTATCGATATTCAAGTTGTTCGCAGAGAATTTTCTGGGGGTTTTTGTTCTAAAATACGCAAAAATGCGACAGGCATCCCTTACAAATCCTTCCAGAAAGCAATATCCTCCCTTCATTGTCAATCGCCAGACTGTTTGTGGTATACATATGTGGACCCTAGATGTACATTCTCATCATCAACAACAAAAACATTTTTAAAATATGAGCGGATCTAATAATTACAATATTAAAATAGAATTAAACCTTGTAGTTATTAGATCCGTTCATTTCGGCTGGCAGGGGACATCTCGTTTCACAGAATGAGAACTTTTGAGATTCTTTTGAATTTCGGCTCTGAAACTCATCAGATTGGAATTGTCAATTTGAAAAATTACATCGCCATCGCATCTGTTTTATGAATCCTTATTTTTTGTATTATATCCGCTACCACTGAGTCGGGCGTCCAATAATATTATCAAGAGGGGGCCTGATGGTCGAGTGACTAGCTCTCTGGTGCCACAGGTTTGGGGTTCAAGTCCCGGGGGTACTATGGATGTTTGTAGTGGTTCGGAATCTACTTTAAATCATAGGTCCCGGTCTAATAGGATCGTAGAGCGTTGTGGAGGGTAGTGTTACTCGAGTCCGTAGCACGTCTTCAAGCTACACGTGCCCCCTAGGTAGTGCTAAGTGAGTAATAGCTTTCGTCGGTGCAGCACACACTACATGTCTTTTTCAAGGCTAGTTTGTATTGGACTGCTCACAGGGACATGGTCAATACGACCCGGTCCTCGAGTAATTAAAAAAAAAAAAAAAAAAAAAAAAAGTCAATATTATCAAGAAAAACAAAAAGGAATCTAAATACTTAAAAATAAAAGTACGAATGAAAAATACATACACGTGCAGTCAATTAAAGTCTCTCTGTTCATTGAGAGACTTTAATCGACTGCACGTATGTTAACAGAGAACAGGTGGTTAGGCGGTTACAGAAAAAGTAACGGATTAGGTTCGTCTTTCAATAAACAAATTTATGTGTTCAAAAAAATCAAATTGCATCTGCATAAACAAGAAGAATACGAAGACAAGAGTTAATGAGAGCTTCCGCTCCTCCTTTTCGGGCACCTTGACCCCTTTTCGGGCGCATCCTCTCGAAGGCGTCCGCCGACCATCTGATACTGCGCTTCCTGCTGCTCGCTGTTTCTGTTTCCATCACGCGGGTCTTACATGTTAGCACTTGAAGCTTCTAGCTTTAGGTACACCTACTCGTATTTCATAGAAAAGAGGTCTAATAATCAACCTAAATTGGACAATTTAGGGTTTAGATGTACTCCACTTTTTAATGCGAAAGCTTCTATACAAAATCCGTACATATAGGTCAGGATTGGAGCGTTATGTTTCCATGTCCAGTTTGAAACGTTAATCATCTCAAAATTATACATAATTTGAAAAATCTAAACAAAGCAGATAACATAGTGGAGTAGCAAGAAGGAAATTCTTCTTTAGTGTAAAGAATTGAAATCTTCAAATTTCATGGAGGCGAAACGCGAAAAAAAAATTAATTAAATGTGTTAACTAACTGACTCCCGGCACTACAGTCCATGGTAGACCATGGCCATCTGCCTTGTGGCAGATTCGAAACAGGAGATGTTTTCTTTTTACGGGGGTAGGATTGTCAGCTCTATACCCAACCCTCTATAGTCCTATTAGACCGGGGCCTACTGTTTAAAGTGAATTCAGAACCATTACAAACATCCATGGCACAGCCGAGACTCGAACCAGAAGCCTGTCGCTCGGAACGCCAGAGCGCTAGTCACTCAGCCATCAGGACCGCAATTGTGTTAAGCAAATGCAACAAATTCAGAGTTATTAGTTACATTCAGAGATAATACTTAAAAAAAAGAGAACTTATTCCTTTAGTTAAAAGTAGTAATGGAGTTTTTATATAGCTATTTGTATAATCCATTGGAATAAGTCTGTTCAAATTTATGGATGACATCATGGATCAATTAATGTATATTGACATCTTAAACAAAAATTAAGATAATCAGTCTATAATTTCAGTCTGCAGACAGATTCGAAGTTTTGTCAGGAAAACAATTCTAAGCGTACTGCTTTTTAAAAAGTACGATTGTGGTTTGTTTACAGTTTTAAAGAAGTTATTAAAATTAAATTCAAGAGAACATGTTTGACCAGAATTTTAAAATAAATTTCGGGAACATAACATTACCTCAAAGCAACAACTAAAATCTGTAAGGTTTGAAATTTAGAACAAAACAGACCCAGGACGTACTAAAAATTATTTCGAAACAATACCAAAACGATTTAAACATGTTCGTAAAGCTCGTGTTCATTCATTCGAATACTAAATATTGTTAAACCAAAATTGAAAGATTTTCATTATTAACTGTTCTCATCCGAAAATTTTTGTGAGAAACATTCATTCTTTCATTATGTATTATTCTACTTATAACGCATTTATTCTAAAAATTAAATAAAATGTAAATAAAATGAAAATTTGTTTCAAGCTAAATTGTTTCAAAACAATAAGTTTTCAAAATTTAGTTTTAAAATTTTTGTATTTAATAATTTGTACACTTGGTAAATGTATCGAAACCCTTTGTGATGCTCTGTACGAACACGAAATTGAAGTGTTCAGAATTTTAGGTGGATGAATAAGAACATGAATCGCAAATCAAAGTAATCAGATTATTGAAGTTCTAAGAACAATTATTTGCTTTATTTTTAAACAATCAGCATATGTATTATAGAAAAGAAAGAAGATCTAATGTCCTACATAAATAATCGGACATTTAACTGTCCATGTCGACAATTTAAAGGATAGCCATTGCTTTTAAAACTGCTTTTTCAAAGCATTATGCAATATTATCTTTATAAATATTTACATTGATAGCCACTAAAAATGAAAGGTTTCATTGAGCAAGCATACATGGAGTGCGAGTCAATGATACTCCTTGCTAATGAGTCCACATTTTATTGTTAATGACCCAAGAAGATTGGTTGATCCGATGAGGGCTGGGAACTAATATTGGAGGAATGAATATATCTCTTTGGATAGCCGCATTGATCTGTGTAGGGAACATAGGGTAGCACGTTTTCCGGATTTGAATTTGGTTGAGTATATTTGGAATGTCCTAGAAAGATGTATTGCTGCTCTTCAATGCTTCAAAGTTTTCGATCTACTTTACATAGCAATGGACTTTGATGCCGAGTTAATCAACACCATCAGTTTCAGCATAGAACATAGCTGTGATAGCTGTATAGCTTGTTAGAAGTGATCCTATTGATGTTAAACTCACATTGAATTCAGATAATTCTATCTTTTTATATGTTTCTCTTTTGTGAATTTTAGGACAAAAAGAATCTTACATTTTTTTGTGCTTATGAAGTCCTATTTAATGAATGTTTTTGCCAAATTTCATAAAATTACATTGAATAGAAATTTCACAATCTCAATTTTTCTAGTTGTTTTCTCAGTTTTTGGAAACTGATAAACATTCACATAAATTTGTTGGAACTTTTCTAGAGAGAAACTGCTGGGTATTTTGCATGAGGCTAACGTATGCCGAATGTTTTCTGTTTTTCATATGCAGATTAATTCAAATGTATATTTGAAACTTGATAATAATTTGTTATACAATCAAGTTTATAAGACCTAATCTTTTACGAACAACACAACTATAATGTTTACTTCTTTTGAATTTAATTTTACTTCTTTTTGAGTGTTTTATTTCTACATCGGTAAGTGTCGTGAATTCACTTCGTATTACGCTTATCTCTATCAGCTACCAAATAAAGATAATTTGGTTTGGTTTGTCTCTCTACGGTCATTTTTTTTTTTTTTTTTTTTTTTTTTGCCCATTTTGGGTTCATTAGACCGAGACCTACTGTTTGACGTGGATTCCGAACCACTAACAAACATCGATGCCATTATCCATTCCACCGCCAGGATTTGTATCAAGCCAATGGTGCCAAAGGCCCGAGCTCTAGCCAATTGGCCATCAGACAACCCAAGGAGCGAAAGAGGGAAGATATTGCTTTCCAGGAAAACTTATATGTAAATGTGTTGTATTTGAGAGTTTTATGAAAGGAAATCTGAAGAATGCTCAACAGGTAATCTAATTTACACACTCTGTCACAATAATTATCAAATAAATACAATTAACTGCACAAAAAGACACCACCATTCTAAATAGAAGTTTTCATGTACCCTGTACCAAAAACAAATAATTAATTTTAAACAATCCTCTTCGACTTCGCTTGCCTGCGCGCAAATCCAACGGTTCGTAACACAGGATCTGCCTAGTATTCCGAGATGCACGCGGAAGTCTTTATTTTTCAGGGTCGCCCGCTTTTTGCGCAGTGGTGCGGCGGCCTTTCCGCGTTCCTCGCAATCCGCCAGTTTTTCCCAAACTGCATCTGCATGCTGAGCGTAGAAATGATCGTAAGTAGCACGTCGCCTGTGCGAGTCTTCGGGCACGTGGCTTATTAAAAACCGGGCTTTTTTTTTTATTCAAGCCCAAGATGGACCGGTAAAATTCGTTGTATCTGAAAGAACCCCAAGGTCGGATGGAAATGTAGTATTTTAAAGTTATTCAACTAAATACTTACTTTACTTTTTGATAAACGTTGCTCTAGCAGTTCTTCATCGCTGATTTCCGTTGGTATCGTCTCTTCCTGACAAAGATGGCAAATCGAGCATTTTGAGGGAGTCGGAATCAAGAATCGGTTTAAAAATCCCATTTTATAAAAATAATTATTATTTTTTTCAAAATTTTGAAAATCCATTGTATCTTCAAATACAGTTAATGCTTCAGCAGAATCAAGTCAGTTATCTAGGATCAAAAAAGGAACTGCTATCTAGGATCATTAATTAAAAGATCTTATAGAAACTATTCTATTTTTAAGGACAAATATTATATAATGTATTACAAATATAGCATCTTAACATGCGTAATTTTCTTTAACTAAACCGAAGATAAACTTCCATACATTACGAAGATAAACTGATCTTCGGCTATTCTATTATACTTTGCTGCCTGTTTCATTTAGTACTGTTATTTTTATAGGATCTATGCATTTTTTGTATGCAAATTTACAGGAATGTCTTTCCAGTAAGTGGAAATATTATCCTTTTAAAGTTGAGTTTTTTATTTTGAATTTTTAAAAAATACTTTGTTATAAAAAACTGGTATGTATATATATATATATATATATATAACTTCAACAAGAGTAATTGAATTTATTTACAAATTCTTCTAACTCGATTAGCAAAAATCATCATAAAAATGCGGTAAAAAAGTCCAATTCTGAAAAATTTTCAGCTAACTCCCGATCCCTGTCCTCTAATTTTTTTTATTCTTCTTAAGTATCGTTGACTAACAGAGCGTTTTACAACTCTTTTACGAATTCTTTCTTTTTTATGTTCGTGTTATACAATCGTTACTCTTTTTACTGGCTGCTTGTCTTGTAAAAATTCGACCTTTCACTGTATTCGCTTTCAAAGAATTCGTCTACCTAGTTTTCATTGGAAAATTAAGTGCTCAACCACTCTTCAGGTAAAATAATGATGTGGTTGATTAAATGTCATATTTTGAATTTTGCAAGGTATCTTTAATGCTTCTTAAAATATATCACATTTTGTGGAATGTTCTCTGAAGTGAGAGGTGAATTTACAGCATATCTTCTGTGCAAACCATCTCATCATTTAAACTTTCTTCTGCGACTTCAATCACCGTACATTATGACAACAACAACAAACGATTTAATCCTTAAACACGAGTGGCTAAACAGATTGGGACCTACAGTTTGAAGTACATTCCGAACCACTCACAACATCCATGTTACCACCAGGATTCGAACCTGAAGCCTATTTTACCAATGGCCAGAGCTAGCTAATTGGCCATCAGGCCGCGGAAAATGAAAGAGAATCGTTTCCTGGATTGATAAGAAATTTATTTTAAATATTTCAAATGGTCCTTTTTATTTAAAGCAAAAATCAAACTGACAAAATTACAGAAAAAAGTAAGAGAGACATCGGTGAATGTTTGGTCAAACTATTTCTATTAAAACTATAACATAATCTAAATATCCTGTACATAATAATAATTTCTGTATACATATAATGAGTATTGAATATTTTGTCTCCTCAATGAGACTCAAAACACAAGATGTTCTGTAATTTTCGAAATAAAAACCCAGATTTCAAGTTCTTGAGGAAAACCCTAAGCGTCGACAGCATCTTACGAAACACACGTGGATATGGAATTACATTGTTATCGGGATTTTTCTGCGATTTCAATTGTTGTGCCTATTGCAGCAGATCGTAGAATAGGTCAAAGATTTAAGACCATTGCCAACTATTTCTGAATTAAGGGAAAGACCTACTAGAGGTGAAATCTAAAATTTCCATGGCTATGTTGGGAATAGCATGATAAATTGGTAGGTAAGAAAGACTTTCCGTTGAGAAGTATTCGAACCACAATTGGCGGAGTTCATTTCTAACTGGGTACATTGTGAAACGGGTGTGAACTATGCTGGGTACAAAATTACAGTCTCGATAAAGGTAACACCAACCCCGCCCCCTTTTTTTTTATTGTAATAAAGACACACTTTTAGGGATAGTTTACATTTAATTTTAGTTAAATATACTTTTAGTTTTTTAATGGGTCAAGGCCTTCAGCCATTCTAACAGAAATGAAAGCGCAATGTACTCAAGAAGCTGCGTTAAATCCATTGTATCTCACTTGCATATAAGTCTGACCACGGATCAAGTGTAATAGTAAATACCCGTTTTAACGGCTGAAACGGACCAATCAATTATATGTTAGGGGCGCTAGTCAGGTATACGCTTTGTTAAGTTGTTTTGAAAGAAAACATTATAATAGTTAAACATTGGAAAATTTTTCATCTAGTTTATCTTTTAATATTATATTTAAAATTTTAATAATCAAACCTAAAAACGATTATTGCGATTAAAATTTGTTCTACATGGCATTTCTATCCCTATGATTCCGCTCTTTTTTAAATCCGTGCGATCTGAGCGTTTGCAAATTTTTCACACGATCGGTGGTTTTACTATATTTAATTCTATAATAAAGTAAAATCAATGAACGAGTTTAATAATGTTTGGATGATGAGCAGTTTTAGTTTCCATTCGACATTTGCACTTAGGTAAAATAATTTTGCAAAACAAAGTGGCATATAATACAAATTTTGTTGCTAAAATAATTAAATAACTTGAATGAATTAACAGATGAATGTAAAATAATATTTATCAAAAAAATTGAAATAATTTATTTAAAATACTGTTGAGATAAAAATTAAATTTATTTTAAGTTGGTTTTTGTTTTTGAAAACTTATTACGAGAAATTTATAATTCTCTGACTCTTTAATCCTTTAAAAAAAAAAAAAAAAAATAAATAAAGAAGGAAAAATATGTACATGAGAGTGAAAAGTGTATACTTTATTTTGTCATTATCCCTTTGAGTTCGTATGAAAGGGTAGACCTGGAAAATGGACCGTGTTTTTCCACTGACAGAATTCGATTTGAATCCCAACAAGCAAAGCCTAACGCTTACTATTACATTTGAATGGACACAATAAATCACAGACCTGAAAGTCCTTTCGCTGGGTTTGGTTTGTCGCACACGTTGGGCTAATTAGACCGGGACCTACAGTTTAAGTCACTTTCATCCCACGACCAGGATTCGAACTTTTTTTAACGTTGGTACCAAATGCCAGACCGCTAGCCAGTTGGTCATTAGGCCGCCGATTTCGTTGGGTTCCAGAGGGAAAAATTGGAAGTTGTGATCTGTCAGATGCGTTCCAAAGTGTCGTGACTCAATATGGAGACTGTATATGTGGAAATCAGGGTGCGTACTTGATAATGTTGAATTTGCTACATATCTACCGTTCCAATGATAAATATTCATTTGTTCAACTTCCGAAACTTGAATAGAAAATATTTAGTGATCTACTACCGTCGTAACTTAGCGACAATTGGCACAACTATCGTGCAAGAGAATTTGTGTTACATTATTCTATGGGAGATGTAGATACGTGGAATTAGTGACTGCCCTCTCAAGGATTGTAAAGTACTCTTATACAGTAAGAGAGAATGGAAAAATTATATAAGCGATAAGCATTTATTTATTTCTGTTTAAAATTGCATTATTGTCTGCTTTTAGTCACGATTTTGTGTGTGTAGAAATTTGATGAGAAGCTTTGGAGACACGGGGGTTCAAAAATTGATTCATAATGAACAATATAATGAATTACATATAATGAAGAATACCTCATGCACATGATGAATAATATCTCACGCATATAATAAATTTGCATATAATAAGCAATATCACACGTCATGATTCATATTTTTTTTCAATTTATTTGTACCAGTTGAAAGAAAATTTAATTCAAAATAAAAGTATAATTTTAATCGAAATTCTGTTGAATATTTTAAAGAGATATTATACATTAAATAGCATTATATATATAAAAAAAGATGAATTATAACTTACCAAAATTTTTATGTGATTGGTTTTCTAATGTCATTAACACCAAAAATTTATTATTTCTTTTTAAAATTATTATATGAAATGCTATAAGATATTCAAAAAATGTCAGTTAGCGAATTTCATTTCTAAATTAAACAAATTGTGCAAGCACGGCTTATTCCTTTGAGATTTTATTAAGTGTCAGCTTTGTAAGGTTAATTCTCCTACGTCCTGTCTATCTGTAAGGAAAATCCATTAAATGTTTCCTTTTATTTTTTACCCTGCCTTGCCAATGTTATTTTTAGTCTCCTGGGTAGGCTTTGTTATGACTATCAAACGAGTTGTTAAATTCACGTCTGCTTCAGAAACTAGAATTCAAGGTCTCATTTGTACGTACGGTTACCGAAGGGGTTATGCATATGTGTAGGGTTACCAACGTCTGGAAAAGCCCGCAAATTATAAGGGTTGTTGGAATTACGGTTACTATCAGCGGAATCAGACAACAATGTCAGAGGAGCAATTCTGGATCAGACGTCCATTCGAAACACATTGAACCATTAGTAAGCTGTAAATTAAATTTATAAGAATTATTTTCATAAATACATGTAAGAAATATTATATTGTTGTTATTTTTTTTTTTTTTTATTTCCTGAAATATTTTTTTTTTTTTTCATTTATCGTCCGTGGAAATTTGCATTTGTTTCAAAAAATAAAGAAAATGCTTTTAAAAACAAATTAGGTTATATAAGTAGTATGATTTTTTCATCTTATTAAGTTGAGGTTTGATCATTACTTTTTTTTTTTGAACATCAGTGGGCCTCATGTTCCACTGATGTATGCTAGAATAGTCTACCGATGAACGATGAATGGAGGACGGTGACTTGCTTGGAGGACTTTAGGGGCATGACATTCGAGTGTCACGTTGGAGAAGGCCCAGAAAACTTTAAACAAAGAATCTGACTATAGATGCGAGACTCTTATACGTGTTATCATAATTGCCATTGAGTCTTTTATTTCTAAAAGCGATGATGGCAACGAATGCCGCTAATAGATTCGAGCTTGAATCCTGTAGCACTGTAACTATACACGGGATCCCTGGATCACGAATTGGACTTCACATTTTACAAAAGTTCAAAATTGTCAAATTTAAGATTTTAAGAATAAGACTTTTTAAACAATTACATCAAAAACAAAAATGGGTTATCTTTTTAATGTTAAATCTATATAATAATTATTTAGTCAATATAATAATCTCTACTATAATACATATACTATAGCAGAGACAGGCAACAGTTTAGGTCAACCGGAGCCTCATGCAGGTTCCATATTTTTATTGGGAGCCATGTCATATTTTTAATAAAATTTGATACAATAGCTAATACTTATTTAGCTTTATTAAAAATTAAATAGACTGTATGAATTAGATAAATATAGGCATATTTTTTTTTACATAAAAGAATTGAAAAAATAATAAAAAATTTAATAATTACAAGTCTAGTCGATTTTCTTTTTGTTAATCTTTTTTAAATCTGGTATGCTATGTGCCAAAGCTGTTAGCAGTAATTTTTTAAGAAGTTGATTAATTACTTATGAGAGAAATTTTGACTTGATAAACGCCTGAGTATAAACATTATATAATAAACATAACATTATATATACATAAACAGGGATATGTTGTACCGAAAAGTGAAAACAATCGCCAAGCTGCTTTCTTTAAATTAGGAAACTTTGTTTCTGGCGCCAATTTTCCAAAACTCAATCAAGGTTTGTTATTTCATTCTAAGGTCATTTTGTGCACTTTGAGTTAATTAGGCCGGAAACTACAGTTTAACGTGGATTTCGAACCACTACCAAGCATCCATGCCACCGTCAGGATTCGAACCTGAACCCTGTTGAACTACATGAATTGGAAATGGATTAAAAAAAAATTTGAAACTTCTAAGATTTATTTTTAAAATATTAAATATAAATTGCAGTTTTCGTGGCAAACTAAATTTATTGTCATATAAAAATACACTCATCATTTGCTGACCGTTGTGCTACAGTATACATAAACTAAACATTTTAGCTGTAAAATAAACAACTGGCTTAATTTATTATTGTATTATATTTATAGCATAATAAAATAGAGGGGGTCAATAAAAATCCATAAAACTCTTTGAAAGGGTCCATGGTCCAAGAAATTTGCCGACTCCTGCGAGAGTTTTAAAATGAGAACATTATTTTGGTGGATCAACGTTGCATTTTTTTTTAATCCTCTAAAAATGCCAAATGTGTAATAAAACACTTTTAAAACTTTATCATTCTTAAAAAATCGAATTCGTTTATTCGAATTCTTAACATTTCATTCTTCTTTTTTTTTTTATTATCTCAACGGACGAAAAAAAAAAAACCATTTCATTTCTAAGGCGCAATGCTGTTCGAGTTGCGCAAGAGTTAGAAATTGATTCGCTCGTAAACAGAATGTGCGCGGAAATGCCTTCGCTCGCGTTTTGGCGGGAACGCGAAAAGAACAAAAAAAAAGAAAAAAACAGAGAGTGTGTCAGGCGTAAGTTATGGAGGCCACAATCGCATGTGACCTTGTGGAATAACGGACGAAAACAGGGTTGCCCGCTGAGAAAGGGAGAAAAACAATTTCGTCGCCAACGAAGAAGCGCCAACTGAATCTTAACAGAAAATAAGTGTATTCGTAACATAAAATGTGTTTAACATAGAATATATTTATGGGTCAATTAGTTGAAAGCATTTCACAAAAAAATTAGCAATTAAGATTTTGTCAACTTAGTATGCACATATTTGCCATTTGAAATGCCAAATATGCAGTAGATAAATATACGTCATTGATGGCTGTGATTCTCTTAACTTATTTGTTAAAAACATAAACATTAAGGTGATTTAAATAAAATAGGAAAAATAAGAATAAAAAAATTCAGGAGAACAAATCTAATTGAGGAACTTAACTTACATAATTAAAGTAATCTTGAAGAAAAAGTATTCTTGAAGAATTGACATTCTATGATGGTTAAGAACAAATATCTACTACTTTTTAATACTTTATCCAAATATAAATTAATGGAAATGTTTTGTTGGAATTTTGATGCTCACTCTCAATGAATTTCGATTTTAAATAATAATTACAAAATCCTACTCTTAAAAATCTTGCAAAAAGGGTTTTCTCTGCAAATAAAAAAGAATAATAATAAACAAATAAATAATAATTCCTATTAAGTTTTGGTTATAATGGCAGCGATGAAGTAAAAATATTACTCAAAAATTAAATTATTCTAAAAATTTCTCAATCACGATATTCATTCAATCATTTTTGTTATCGTCATTAGCTTTTCTTTCAAAATCAGATTCATCGATGAATTTTGATTTTTAACATTTTTGTTAGTTGGATTTATTGTTCCATATAAATAAAATTAATTAATTGCGTTTTAATTCTGAATTTTTAATTCTTTTTAATTAAAAAACTATTTATATTGTTTAGTTAGTTGATTTTCTTTGATAAATTTAATTTAAGAAAATATCAACAAGAAGTGCAAAGAAACCCAAACAAAATAGTCTCAATGTAATAACCTAAACTGTCATCAGTCAAGTCGGTATTAAACCCAATATAATCTTCTATTAATCGAATTTGAACTTGATGATATTTTGGTATCTTAATTTGAATACAATAAAAAGAATTATATATTATACCTCTAAAACATGGAATTAAAAAAGAACATAAATAAGGGATGGCGAAAAAAATCTTAACATATGAAAAAAGTAATCATTCAGGCTTTTATATAGAATGCTAAATATTAATGAATAACATAAAATCAATATTATTTTCAAATATTAAATAAATTATACTCTAAATTAAAATATCCATGCACGGTAACATGCGAAAGATTGCCGACAGAAATTGTATACGTAAATATTTAATATATTTTCTATATTAAATATTTGTATATAGTATATATATAGTAAAACAAATACTAAAATAAATATATGCGGCAAAATAAATAAGGAATATAAATAGAATACATTTGGAAGGAAAAAATCGATTTTAAAATAAAAGATAGAACATTAAAAAAAAAAAAAAAAAAAAACCAGATAATAAAAGAACACATTCAATAGATAATACGATTCAATTTACACACAAGATTAATTAATTCATATAAGAATAAGCTTACCATTTTGATTCGAAAAGAATTATTTTTAGAACAATCTTAATCTTGCTCAAACGTTCGCGAATTACTTTTAACTGAAGATAAATAAGGACACATTAAAAACCATGACGTCATTTCCCTTTGGGAATTCTTTTTTGCAGACGATTTTTTTTAAAAAACGATCAATTTTACAGCAAAAAAAAAAAAAAAAGCTTTTATTTGTTTTAAAAATAATTGTTATTTATTGTAGTTGTAATTTTTGGCTGTACTCAGAACGAAAAAATGGACGTTTCTAAGTATTATAAATTTTTGCTCTAAAAAATACAAACGGAAACAACATCTCAAGTTTTATACATACAGAGAGATTAAAGCTGATTGATTAAAATGTTAAAATTAAAATCAGTTAACTGAAACCGTGAAGGCAATTATTCTTTTGGACCCATTTAAAATCTATTGTTTATTATTAAAATAATAAGAATGTATTCTCATTAATACTTAAAAACTTTAAAGATTAAAAATTTTTCTCTGTCTTGGAGATTTTCATTATTATCAGTAATTTTATTTTGTGTACAACTAGAAAATAATGAAAGTTATTATTTTTTAATTAAATAAAAACTGTAATTTTTGTAGTAAAACTTGATGAAATGATGTGTTTATTTTTTTTTTTTTTCATTTACATTGTATAATATTTCAAAATAATAATAATTTAAACGTTCATAAATTGAATTTTACGTTAACTAAAAAAATTAATAGTAGAATCCTAATTATTATATATTTGAACTAATGTATTTTTATATAGTACCTGACCAGAAATCAAGTAAGAATTCTAATAAGTTCTCATTTAATGAATTAAAAAAATTTTAATGCAGGTTTAAAGGCGGAAGTGGATGAATCGATTACTTGTAAGGGATGCTAGTCAGACATACATAGCTCAAAACAATTTAGGAAAAAAAAAGTTTGATATTTATTGCAAATTTTTTACCTAATCTTTCTTTCATTATTATGTGATTTTAAATTTTAATTATTAATCATAATCATTATTTTTATCGTAATTAAAACCATCCAAAAATACCTTTCTCCACCAATAGTTGTTTGAATCCGTCCACTTGCCAATTTTCCACATTATGGGTGGGCGAATTATATGTATTTGATTTGATTAATTTTGTGTTTTAGTCTGATACATGAATTGGCAATGCTAATATTTTTTTTAACTTTAACCGTTTCCCTGTTATTCCTTCACAGAACGAATTGTTAACAAGTAATATAAAAAAAAAAAAAAAAAAATTGTAAGTCAATTCCTACTTTTTTTCACTCTATTGCAGAGAGTCCTTTATAAATAATTTTCATTCATTTTTTTAAGTTAGGAAAAATTCTCTCTCTCACATACACACTTTCTATCTCTCTCACTCATTTATTCACATGTTTCATTTTTCATTTTGTTCCCTCCTTCACTCAGACTAGAACCCAGAATGAAAAAAGAATCTGAAAAAGAAATTTTTTTCCACGCTTCGCCACTGACGGTATTGATTCCTAAATTTATATCTGATAAATATCTTATATAAGAGAACAATTTTTCTTCCCTATAAAACTAAAATTAACGTAATGAATGAATTAATATTTGAAAAAAAAAAAAAAAACATCAAGTGTCATCCACTACAAGTTAAAAAAAAAAATGTATTTGAACTTGAGTGGAGGAATAAAAGTATTTTATTAACGATTGAAAATTTTAACAAAATGTATATAGGGAGAGTGTGAACTAATAGTAGGATTATTATAAAACAAGTATTATAAAAACAAGTATTATAACAAGTATTATAAAAAAAAAAAATTTAAATCAATTCCTACTTTTTTTTTCACTCTATTGCAAAAAAAATCCTTTATAAATAATTTTCATTCATTTTTTTAAGTTTATCTGGTGCCATCTATTGGTAGATACATGCAACTTAAATCTAAAAAAAAAAAAACTAAAATTAATGAATGAATTAATATTTGAAAAAACTGTATTAACATCCAGTGTCATCCACTACAAATTCAAAAAAAAAAAAATGTATTTGAACTTCAGCGGATGAATAAAAAAAAGTATTTTATGAACGATTGAAAATTTGAACAAGATATATATAGGGAGAGCGTGAACTAATAGTAGGAATTGAAAAAAAAGAACAGCGCGCGAAATACAAATGGATGCGCGTAATACCATATTTGATAACTCCCAAATTTATGCTAGAAGCACTTCTGGAAATGTCACCCATTGTAGCATCCAACCAGATAAGTGTGTGCAGAGCGGGAGTGGGGTGGAGCAGATAATGGCGAGGGAGGAACACCTCACCTTATCTGCGGGATCCTGCACACTGGGTAATAGAAAACACGCGATTCCCTGTCCCCTTGTCGACACCATCTGGGATCACCGACCCTGGCAGTCTGTCACGCGTACAAGCAATGTCGCTGAGTTGGGGGGGGAAAAAATTATTCTATCCCGTTATAAAAAAAAAAAAAAAACAGTAAAAAGGAGAAACATTTCTGAAATCAATTTCAATTCGTTTATGTATCAATATCAATGATTTCAATTTCCGTGTGTATCTTTGGTATGGCCATATTAAATCCATAGTTTGGAAAGTCATTGTGGGTGCAATGTCGTGCAATTTGTTTAGATTGGAAAGTACAGCGGCTCACCAAATGACAGTTCGTCTGATATTTGAGTTATAGGACAACAGGCTTTTATAAATGCTTTAAATTATCCTCCCACCCCAGGCAATGCTATCGAATTGCCTAAGTCAGGTCACTTTTTTGAAGTACTTCATAATCAGTTAGTTACGTTATTTTTACATCATTTTGTACAGTTAATTGGATTTTTATATATTTTTTTTCCAGTAATATGTGTGTTGTATCTAATAATCTCAGTGTCCTGCAGTGCGACACGGACATTCCATGAGTAATCTACTCATAGCTGAATGGAAAGGAAGGTCAGCTTCTGCTGTGATGGAGCACCCCTAGGTAGAAAGCTTCGTGTCGCTGACGAAGAAGGGCAGTACCTTCCGGAAGCACTTTTATCAGGAACTACTCTTCATTTGCTTGGTTTGGTTTATCGCTCTACAGACATCTTGTGCACACTTTAGGCTAAATAGATCGGGACCTACAGTTTAACGGGGATTCCGAACCCCTCACAAACATCCCTACTACCGCCTGGATTCGAACATGAAGCCTTCGGTATCAATGGCTAGAGCGCTAGCCAGTTGACCATCAGGGCGCACTATTATGGGAGAAAACCGAAAACTCCCCCAGGTAGTCCGACTCACGAGGAAAGTGGCTGAACATCACAAACGCCATCGAACAACCTCGTTTTTTTTTAAAACAGTGCCTACAACAATGCCCCCAACTGATTAAACCTCAGCCCTCACGTTTATTACTGAGCCATGAGTAGGACGTTTTTGGAGTTGTTACATCTTTTACAGTTAGGAATGAAACACTAGTTGCCGTTTCATTTAACTACACACATTAGTGAATCGCAATTACAGCTTGTCATCGGCGGTGCTGCAAAAATCTTGAAATGTCAGGGTGCGTATTATAGGCCTCTGCACATAATCTGGAGGTATTTTGTACTTTCAAGGTGGTTTCATAAAAATTTCTTCTTTGCTTAAATCTCTAGAAAGGGGAAATTGAAAAACATTTGTGTGAGAGGAAGTAAACCAACGTCTAATCATAAAGGTTTGGTTTCGTTTATCGCTCTACGATCATTTTGTGCAGACTTTATGCTAATTAGACCGGGACCAGCAGTTTAACTTGAATTTCGAACCACTCACAAACATCTATGGCACCACCAAGATTAGAACAGGAAGCCTGTGGTGCAAAGCCAGAGCTCTAGCCAATTGGCCATCAGGCTGCTTTTAATTATAAAAGAGAGAAACATAAAAGTTATAGACAATGGGAAAAAGCGGCACTTTTACATATAATACAGTTTGATTGTGTGGACAGGTAAACAGTTTTAAAAGCAGAAAAGGATAAATTGATTCATTGTTAAGGGTTCTAGTCGGACAGACGCAGCGCAAAGCCATTTTGAAAGAAAAAAAAGTTTAATAGTTATTGTGAAAAATTTAACATATCTAATTTTCTTTCTTTCTAGTTTTTTTTTTATGTTACGTAAATTAAAGTACTAATGAGTAAAATTATAATTATAATTTAGTGTCATTAAAACACATCCGAAATTATCCATCTCGCCTATGACATCGCTGTGTTTGATTCCATCAGATTTTCTGCTGCATGATGGACAATTGGCTAGCGCTCTGGCCTTTGGTCAGAGGCTTCAGGTTCGAATCCTGGCGGTGGCATGGATATTTGGGAGTGGTTTGGAATCCAGGTTAAACTGTTGGTCCGGTCTGTTTAGTCTAAAGTGCGCAGAAAATGACTGTAGAGCGACAAACCAAACCATCAGATTTTCTACGCGTTAGCTGATTGGTCTATATTAATTGGATTGCATGATTCCTTTATATCTACGGCATTATCCATTTTAAAATTGTACTGAACAAAGTAGATTCAACTATTGCTAAATAATGCATTAAGCCTTGTTTGGATTTACACATTTGAGGGGAAAAAACCCCCATCTATAGGCAGGGATGTTAAAAATGAATCCAAAAATCCTTTAACTCATCCCTTTTCTCCCTTTTACATTACTTTTACATAAAAATCCAATAAAAAAAATCAAATGAGTGTCAAACAGAGCATCCAATTCTTTTTCTTTCTTTGTTAAGTTCCTTCTATTAGCTCAAACTCTCCCTATATATATCTTGTTCAAATTTTCAATCGTTCATAAAATACTTTTTATTCATCCATTCGAGTTCAAATACATTTTTTTTTTTAACTTGTAATAGATGACACTTGATATTAATGCAATTTTTTTCAAATATAAATTAATTCATTTTAGTTTTTAGATTTAAGTTGCATATATCTACCAATAGATGGCGCCAGATAAACTTAAAAAATGAATGAAAATTATTTATAAAGGATTTTCCGTAATATAGTGAAAAAAAGTAGGAATTGACTTAAATTTTTTTTTATATTACTTGTTTTGTTATTGTATAACAATATTGATAACAGAATTAAAATTCTGATAAAATTCCGGTAAAATTCTTCTGGCTTGTGTACTTATCTTGAGAGAGTGACGGGCGCCTTGAATCGAGAAAATATTGACAGCGAAATGTCCCTGAAAAATGAAGGTCATCTCGTTGTCACTGCAAACCGTACCTCAACTAGGAAAAAAATCAGGACAAGTTATGTACAGAGAAGAGACTTTATTTACGTAGATTATGCAATCTTTTTTTTTTTTCCTTCTTATCAGTATACTGATATATTATTTTTTTTTAGCCGTCAGTATTGGGCCACGAAATCTGCACCTGAAAACTCAATTAATGGCTGGGCAGGCAGTTGAAGCAGTTTCGAGAGAATGAAATTTTGAATATATGTATATAAAACCTGTTATATAACACCTGATCTTTAAATAAATTTCCTTCACCACAAATTTATTTTAACCATATATTTCCCTTTTCTAGGGATTTTTGCACTTTATATAATTTTAAAAAATATATATATAATAAATATTATATATATATATATATATGTTCTTCGATCTTACACCTTACAGACTCCTACTCCGCGTTATCGGAATACTTCGCTAGATATGTCTTTGACTCAAATCCAATCATCCAACAAGCAGAGATAGCATGGTTAGTTATAACCTGAGCGTCAATATTCACGGAAAAATTATGCTCAGAATATTATATTTCTTAATTTTTTTTATATTATAAATATTTCATTCTAACTTTACTATTTTTCTAAATAATATGTGTCACACCTACATATATACATACGTATATATATACATCTCTCTACAATATAATATATATATATATATATATATATAGATAGAGAGAGAGAGGAAGAGAGAGAGAGAGAAGGGGGAGAGGGAGAGAGAGAGGGAGAGAGAGAGAGAGAGAGGCCTGGTTGGGATGCACTTTAGGGTTTTTGTATTGCGACTGCTATGATGGTTATGTTATACAATTTGAATATAGCGAATATTGTAATGGATTTTATTATTCAAAATGTAGATGTAGTGTTTCTAGTTCACTCCCTCGCTACCTCTCCGTCAGCTTTTGTATTGATCTGTCGTGCTCTTTATATATATATATATACATATATAATGTATATAGTATAATTATATATATATCATGTGTTTTTTTTTTTTAAATTTATTTTTTCAGTGAGTAGGCAAAAACTGAAAGCGTGTTTTTCGCTCGGAAACCCCATTCTCACTTTGATTGCTTTTCTGAAGATCTTTTTATGTTTCGTGTTAAAGGGAAGATCAACCGCCAGCACGTAACGGAATCGAATTGTGGCAGAATCATGGCTTTACCGAGAATAAAATGTATCGAGTGCAGCGAGAATGCTGATCATGTTGGTCGACATACCACAATTGACGTGCGAGATAATAGATTTTGAAGATTAAGATTTTCAATAAAACTAAGAAAGTCGAGATTTTGGAAGTACCATCCCTGGTGGGTCAAAATTGGAAAAAAGCAAAATGTGACTTCAGTGTGACATCTGCAGTCCTAGTTGGCGAATGACTTCATGTTAGAATGCCCGCTATTCATAAAGAATAATAAGTTGCCGTGAACAGAACGTGATGTACAACATATAAAAATAAATTTCTATTTGATGATACGCTTTCCAAAAATATAGACTTCATTTTCAATCCTCCATTTTAGGATAAGAGTTAACCATTGTAACGCTATGAACTATAAGAGAGTTTTTGCATACCGTATTTTGGACGTCCGTTAGCTTTTTCTCCCTAGCGCGCATGCTCGTAGGAAACATTATTACAGATACGCATGCGCAATTTCCTATGAGCATGCGCGCTGGGGAGAAAAAGCTAACGGACGTCCAAAATACAGTATGCAAAAACTCTCTATTATTAAAACCTAAATATAATACGCTTCTAAATTTCATGTATCTTAAATTTATTTTAAGTTTATTTTTAATGTTCCCCTTATGTGTTATAAGTATGAGAGGTTATTTCAATTATGTTACCTAATCTTACAAATTTTATTTGTTCATTCCTTCTGAAATGATATCTATTTGGTCAAGACGCCAAGTCAAACGTATTCAAACAAAGCGGTGTAACAGAAGAAAAAGCTAGTTTTGAAGGGTGTTTAATAAAAATAATTTTTTTTAATATTTAATAATTAAAACTAAAAATTAAATACTATTGAAAAATTAGAAAGAAAAAATTCCACAATATTTAATTCTTCTGTTCAAAAGTGCCTTGATTCTGACTAGCACCTAACATATATTTTTTATATCTGATTAGCACTCCTAACAAATAATCGATTTGTCCATTTTCGCTTTTAAAACGGATGTTTATCTTTCCACATAATCGGTGGTCGAACTATACTTGCTATCCAGGGCAATTTTTGCTCACGTTTTCACTCCATAGATCTTAATATTAAACGACATATATATATATATATCCTCATCATCATCATCAGTGACGCAACAGTCCCATGGTGGGAAAAAAGACATCTGCCTAGTGGCAGATTTCGAGACAGGAGTTGTTTTTTCTTTCTACGGCTTTCCCAACGGTCCTTTTAGAACGGGACCTACGGTTTAAGGTGAATTCGAACCACTACAAACATATCCTATTCCGTTCTTCTTGTTTCAACGGAAAAATTTGCTGACGGATATATCGTGCCCATACCAGGCAAAAACATGGGAAATTCTAGGTCAGCTGTGCTCTCTCAATTCCGAACCAACGTAAAACGTAAGGAGTCTAACTATGTCAAACTTCTAAAGAAATATTTTTTTTTTCTATTCAAAGCAATATGTATATGCTATTCATCTCACTTGAAATAATTATTAGAAGTAGTTTTCGAAAAAAAACGTAAAATCGCGCTAAGTTTTAGTATATCTGCTAAAAATAACTCAGGGTGTGGCAGCACTTTCAGATTAGATAAGTTACATTAATAAATAAAGGAAAACAATTTAACTGCTTATCTTTTATTAAAAAACACTAGATAATTTAATAAAACTCAAAGTTCATAAGATCACGATGTGAAACTAATATCTTCCAAACTTATAATTAAACAAAAACGATGAATAATGATTATGTGAATAATAAAAATATGCAACATGTGAATAGTAAGAGTATATATATGTATACATAAATAATAAGAATGTATTCACATATATACGAAAGATATGCAATAAATACATACAATATATGTGTACAATGCAATGTATATAGGGTTGTCAGCTAGGGTTGTACAATGTGCAATACAATATATATACACACACACATACATATATATATATATATTTATAAATATACAAGCCTACTCGTGGTTCAGTAGCAACGCGCCATGCTGATGAGCATTAGGGCGGAGGTTCAAAAAAATGAGGAGACTCGATGTCGTTTGTAATGTTCGGCATCTTGTCTGATGGGAGTTTTCGGGTTTTATCCTATGCGATACACAAATACGGGGCTAGTCCCCCCTAAAAGTCCTAACGGAAGGTACAACCCTCCCTCCTTCAGCGACAAGGAGCCAAGTCAAGACTTTTACCTACGGGAACTCTGTCACAAGCTATTCCCCCACCCTTTCCCTCCTTCCATAAGACCAAAGGATTCATGGACTGCGTCTAGATATTGCTGTCTACCAAGTGGGATAAGGACAATATATATATATATATATATATATATACAACGAGAGTATAGAAACTATTTCTACAGTGCATATTTATTATTTAATAGAGGGAGAATTTCGTGTAAATAGCCATCAGAAGTTTGAAAACTAATCGAACTTAATTTTAAAATGATTATTAAAATAAAAGTAGATTTTTATTTTCCCATTAAAAATAAATAAATAAAATAAAATAAAAAAAATAATAAACGAATAAATTTTGAACACTTAAAAAATATTTGTACAAGCGAAAAGTGCAATTTTATTGAAGATTTGCAATTGTTTAAAAATTGAAAGCACACATCCAAATTATTTCAGAATGATTCAATAATACCAAATATGCTGAAATAAAAATTCCATGTGAAATATATGTTTATGAAACATTTTTTTTGGAAATGGGAAACGAACGTTTGGAGAAATCTATTTCTGAAATTAAATGAATTTTACTACTTCATCGAGAAGGTAAAACATTAAATCGAACTTCAATTTTGATAGACAGACTTCGTTCTACTGTACAGTCACTAATTAAAAGATTTGGTTCTCCCCACAGCGTTACTTAATTAAGAACGCAGTGATCAACCTTCGTTCTTCAGCGCTTATGATCTTATAATAATAAAAAAAGAAATCAATAAAAAAAAATAGATTGTTATACTTACATTCAAATATATTGTTTCTCTTTTAATAGATGCAGCCTAATCCGATAGTACGACATAATTTTTTTCGACGGTTTGGAAAACGCATAACAAAACAATCTTTCGTAGAATCTCAATTGTGACATAGAGTTCGCGCAAAACCAGCGCCACCTGGTTGGTATAATTCGTATCACAATAAGAGAAATACTGGCAGCTGAACGAAAAAGAACAGTTTTTCTACTTATAATATTCTATAAATCTGGAAATACGAACCAGTTTAGTATTTGATTTGCTATAAAATATCCCTATTAAAATTATTATAGCCCTACCATCGAATGTGTGGATAGGTAAACGTCCGTTTTATAAACGGAAACAGACGAATCTATTATGTGATTGAGGTGCTAGTCAGATATACGCGGCGCAAAGCAATTTGGAAAAAATATAATTTAAAAGAGTGAATGTAGTGTAGAATTTTTAAGTGTGGATATTTTTTAATTCATCTAATTTTCTTTTGACGTTATGTAATTTAATATTTTAATTCTTGCAAACAGTGGTGTAACAATAGGGTGGCAAGAGCGGCAAACTGCCATAGATCCCAGCTCGAGTAGCTATGATTACAGGAAAGGTTTGGTTTTATTATTACAAAATAAAGTAAAATTTAATAATTCTTTATTTAATAAATATTAGTTACTAAAGTGAAAAGTTAAAAAAAAAAAAAAAAAAAAAAAAAAAAAAAAAGTATATCAAGATTTTGAACGTATTCAATTGTATAAAAATGTATCGCATCTGGTAGTAATAGTAATAGATAATAGAAATATTTACGTACATGTAATCCTGATGCTAGGAGTTTCGCGATTTTTGGTTCTTAAATATAGGTACTTACAAAATAAAAAAGTGGGAATTCCCGGTCCCCACTGGGACGTTTTTAAATTCATTTGTTGATGGAATTCCCTAATTCTTAAACAGGCGCTTACCAAATTAGAAATGGGAATTCCTGCTGGCAAGTCAAAGATTTCCAGAAAGCGGGGAAGTCCCTTGTTTCACAGAATTTTCCATGTGTCATAATTATCTTATTTTTTTGTTTCAACTGTTCTGTGATCAGTCGTCAAGTTAATGAGTTGATTGCGGAAATTAGATACTAACATGCCTAGTAATCGAAAGTATCTTAGTAGGAGTGAAAAAAAAAAAAAAAAAAGGAAGTTCGAAGAAAAATATAACAAGTTACCTAAAATGAGTCAATACTGTAAGATTGATGAAGAAACAAAGGAACAGTGCGGCGGAAATGAATTAATTAGCCGAAACGAAAGTGATGTATAGCGGTCCCTGACAAACATTGATCCACAGTCACTACAGTCTGAATTAGAGATGCACGTAATCTATCTGAGTCTCCAAGTTAAGACAATTAGGTTCGATCTGTTCGGATCGATAAAGTTTTTTCTGGGTGTATATCGAGGAAGTATACAATAAATCTGTAGGCTGGAAAGTCATTCCTTTTAGGTCAGGAAGGAGATTTGTTTGCTACAAACTGTACAGGCAAAACAGGATCGCAGTGACACGCATTTAATTTATTATCTAGTTTTTCAAGTTATAATTTATTAAGTAATTCCTATTTTTTTTTTTTTTTTTTTTAATTTTGTGAAAAATAATTTATAGAGGAAATGAATAAGGTTCTACAATCAACTTAAGTAAAATTCCTCTAAATTTTATTATTAACTACTACTCCGTAGTCAGACTTAAGAAAAGCTTCTTCAGCAGGGTGCATCCTGAATTCGCTTCGCATAGGAAAACTAGTTACTTAGTGCACTGAAGAGCTCTCGCAACTGCCAAATCATGTAACAAATTTTGTCTCTCATCAATGTTGAGCAGAACTTCCAACTCATGAAGCGATTTGTCATAAGCGTTGTATTTCTGTGGCATTATTTATTAAAACAACACATTGTACAATCTTTCCAAACATATTAAAATATTCTAACGATAGTGCTTCTCGTTGCATTGTTCGAATTAGAAAAGGCCGATATATGGATATGGATATATGGTCAGGCGATCAGTGCGATAAGTTTCGGGTTCGAGTCTCGGCGGGGCCATAGTTGTTTGTAGTGGTTCGAATCACTTTAAACCACAGGACCCAGTCTAATATAACTATACAGCGTAAGACAGACAACTCTACCCTGTAAAAA
Source organism: Caerostris extrusa (assembly GCA_021605095.1). Classification (NCBI taxonomy): domain Eukaryota; kingdom Metazoa; phylum Arthropoda; class Arachnida; order Araneae; family Araneidae; genus Caerostris; species Caerostris extrusa. The sequence continues at coordinate 58,915 of BPLR01004657.1, forward strand.
GAAAAACATCTCATCTTTCGGAATCTGCCAGTCAACATATGGCCTTGGCCCTGGCCCACCGTGGGACTGTTGCGCTACTGAAGAATAATATATATATATTGTGTAGTTCTACCACGGAATGTGGAAAAGTGGCTAAGTCGGATGGAGCGGTGTAATAGAGAGGGGAAAGGCAAGTTTCGGATGGGTTTAAATTACAATACAAATAATTTTAATTAGTAAGAATGAAATTCTTAAATTACCAGACATATAGAAAAATTAGATTTAAAAATACCACAATTATTACTAAACATTCCCCCTACCTCCCCTCAAAGGCTTTGAATTGCTTCTATCCGACTAAAATCCCTCACACATAATCGATTCGTCCATTTCCGCTTTTAAAATGAATGTTTAGTTTTCCGCACAATCGTTGATCGAACTGTACGTTTATTTTATTTTATAAATTGCCATTTCTTTTCAGCCCCACCCACCCTTGACGGGGAGGGCATTGATAAAAGACCCGCCATCTCTAAGCCTAATCTGCGTCGGAAAAGGGATTTTAACCCTCCTGCCACACAAATGCGTGAACGTTGACGTATGGATTGTAGTTTTCCCTTCATAAAACCCTTTAGGGGGAAAAAAGGGGAGGGATTTCCATTCAAATCTAACAGAGCCGCGCAGTGTTGGGCTGGCGAGATAAATCAGCCTTCAGAGCACGCTGAACGAAGAATCTCGCTGGCTCCGGTTGCACCCACAAACGGTAACGGCAAGTGTCGATGGAAATAACGGCTGTCACATCCCTTCCTCACCCCTTCACGTAACGGACTAGTTAGGGTTGCTGAACCCATTCGCACGAACGGGTGAAATAAACGTTCCGCATAGAATGGGAAATATTGCCCCCATTTAAACTTGCCCATTATTTTTAGGAGGGGGAGGGAATAAAATAAAAGGAAAATCACAACTACTTAAAAAGAAGGAAATAAAGAATATTTGTGTACCAATCTAAAGTATCATGGGGCCCTAATGACCGAGTAGGCAGCGCTCTGGCGCTCGGTACCCCAGGTTTCGGGTTCGAGTCCCGGTGGTGCCAGGGATGTTTGGAGTGGTTCCGAATCCACTTTAAACCGTAGTTCCCGATCGAACAGGATCGTAGAGTGTTGCGGGGGCAGTGTTACTCCGCGTCCGTAGCTTATCTTCAAGCTACACGCATCTCCTGGGTAGTGCTAATTGAGCGCTTGCCTTAAGACGTCCACGACAATTGTCTAAGTGTTTGTCAGCTGCATTAGTGGAAAAAAAAACCAAAAAAACCTTAAGTGCCATTATAATTTTTTTTTTTTTTTTTTTTTAATATAGGTTATTCTTGTTTTCAAATAACGGGCACTCTAGTCAGGGGTAATTTACCACCGGAACAGTAGCAGTCTCAGCGTTCTACAGGGTGCACCATAAGAAACGCTAGCACTTTTTATGCCGCCGTAATAAATATTTATCAAGATGAACGATTTCAGCTAGAGGTCTGTAACAAAACAGTTTTTTTTTTGTAAATCTGTGGGCGTATTACACTCATGGTTGAAAAAAAAAGGCATTGCCATTTAAGAGTTACTGCCTCCCATTTGAGTGTTGCTTAGAAGGAAACCTGGAAAAACCCCACCAGGCAACCTGACGGTCGATGCGAGACGCTTACACGAAATCGACATCTAGTTTCTTCTTTTTCTGAAATCAGTGAATGTGACGGATAAGATAAAAAAAAAAAGTTTAGTACGATATGACTAGAACATTAGTTGGGATAAAAAATGCTTAAAATATACAAAATGATTATTAAAAACAACAACAACAAAAACCAATAAGTTATGTGGTAAATATTATAATATTCTATTAGTTATTCAAGATTCCAATAATCTTTTGAAATTTTAAATTTTTATTCAATAATAAATAATCAACGAAAACAAATTTATTTGGAAAAAAATCAACAGCTTTATTTGTATAGCTAATTTTACGTAATATTTTCGTTAATATTTTTAAAGTAAAAAAAATTCATAAATTTAATATTTTTAAAAGAAAAAAATATCTTTAAAAAAGCGTAATTTAATTGTGTATTAATTTCATAAAGTTTTTGTCTTAAACTTGCCAATAGCTTTTATTTGTATCCCGATTCTCTAACATGTCAAAAATTAAATTTGTGAAAAATTCGATTTCCCCAAAGAGCGATATATTGCCAACTATGGCAGTCCTACAATACTTTCCTAGGAAGTGGAACCAACGTGTTTTCTCCTGCCCCCCGTCCTTGGTGCCGTTGGGCGCGAAAACTTCTCTCCTCTATTTCCCGCCGAAACCACCGGGTCACCAATCACGAGCTTGTTGACAAGGAATCCGGCCTTTCTATTGGTTGGAGAAGAAATGGCGGGCTCGCCATTTTTACTACACGTTTGACGCCACAGGTTGCGTCACTTATCATCGTAGTAGTAGTAGACGCATACACTTTTTCGCAAGTGTCTCGCAATTTTTATCACTTACTTAACTGCGCGCGTGGGATTTTCATTCTAAAATTACCACGAAATGGTTTGAATGTCAGTTATAACTGCAACGTTTTTCCAAGTGTTCGTTTCAGATTCCATCGAGCTGTGCTCTTCGAATTATTGGAAAGGAGTTTTTACCATTCGAATATAATCGCTTCGAAATTTTCTTTTTCTCATATGTGCAGGACTATGTTCACGAAACGAGTGCAGACTCTGTATCACCCCGACATAACGACGGTGAACAAGATGTGTCAGGTGTTGGGACTTGAACCGGTGTCCGCGCAAAAGGTGCGCCGCAACCTGTTCGGTGCAGGATCAGGAAATGTGGATGAGGTACTCACCAACCACATGCAAGAGATCGCCGATCGCTCTTCCAGAACGTGGAACTTTGATTTCGTTCGGGAGCAGCCCCTGAACCAGGGGCGGTACGTGTGGGAAAAAGTGTGCTGTGACGACACGAACTGTAGCAAAGATGACACGACATGTGAAAAAGAAAACACATTGCTAGTCAAGGTGTGCGATGACAGCAAAGTGCAACCCAAGTGCAATAATAAATCCTGGCTTGTACAACCAAGTATAAGAAGTAAGTCAATTTAATTTCTTTTAATTTTGTTTAGAAGTACGTAAATATTAAAATATGAACGAAATATGGAATAATATTGCTTAACTGTCATGTGGACTGGATTTAAAATCAGCGTCGAACTTTTTGTGTGATTATGAACTGAAAATGGAAACTTAACTGTCATATGGGGTAGGTTTAAAATTGGTGCCAAAATGTCACGATTTTTTATGTTAAATGATAATATTTATCAGAACAGTTGGAACTTTTTCTTAAAATGAACTTTCCGTGGTGGGTTTGGCTAATTATATATCAAATGAATTAGTATTAATTTGTTGGAGGAATTTTCCATTTATAAAGAGCACTCAAATGTTGCCTCTTTAAGATCCGTATTTGGTTTTTGAATAATTCCGCGTGTTAAAAAAGAAATTTTGTCAAATTCCAAGCTCGGCCCTTACAGAAGTTAATGATAAGACAATTTCATATTCATTTTAATATTATATGTTAATTTTTGTATTATATTTTATAATTTTTTAAATATTTATTTGATCTTTTTAAAAGAAAATAATTTTCTTGGAAAAATTATTTTATTATCAAGTGGATTTTTACTTATTTTTTTGTTATTGTCTTATATTTTTATTTAAATGTTCTTTCTTTAAACTTCTCAAATATCATGCCTTTGTAATTATAAATAATCTTTTCATAATATTGCTATTGCGTTAAAAAATCTGTTAAGTTTATTAGTTTGGTATTGTGGTAAAAAAAACGAAACTCAACTTTTTTTCAGCATCCTTTCTTCTGTGGTATCCTGAGCAGCTTCAAGACTTACCCTCCCTTACATGTGTTTCTCAATCTGATATGTACAGTATTCACATCACAAATTATACAAAATAAAAAATAATTTTTTTTTAAATAAGTTTTTTTTTTTTTTTTTTTTTTTTTTACTTAATTTACCTATTTACATGTGTTGCTATGTAACTGATAAATTTTGGATATTTAGAGAAGATATATGATAAAGTTATTAAGGTTTTAATGTGAACTATGTTTTGGTTCTCTAGTTTTGAGATGACAACTTAATTTAAAAATAAGTTCTTAAAAGTTGTTCAAACATATTTTGTTTTTTTAATTCATTTTTGTGTCAGGGATAAAAAAATCTTGAATTTGTAATGTTCTTATAAAATACCAAAATGCAGTAAATTCTAGTAATCTCCTAAAAAAAAAAAAAAAAAAATCTAATTAAAAATAAATAGATGTTGAAAATAAAGTTAATTACATTTGTATTAATGTGATTTTTTGTGTTTAGATGCAATATATTTATAATTCTGAAAAGTTGAAAATGACTTATAGTATAACATGTTAGTTGTAAAGAAGGTTTTGTTAAAAAAATCAGCATAAATTTAGTTTAAAGCTTATCAAGATAAGAAAAATAAAAGACAATTGAAAATGGTTGAATTGTTACTAACTTTTTGTGAAGTGCTATAAAAAAACTGTTTTTTGCAAGCACTGTACTTCACTGTCATAATTTAGAGAAAATGTTAAGTTAAAAATGTATGTTTGCTTTACATTAAAAAAGAACCATGTACAATATAAAAGGAGAAAGTAAGATTTTAAGTTAAGATATTTTTTTAATAGTTTTGAAATAAATTTTTTTGACATATAAGCAATGAGTTAAAAATATCTGATTAAGACTTTTTTTTTTTTTTTAAATATTCATCCAAAAGTCAGCAGTGCTGATTTGCCAAATATAGGTTTGACTTTTTGTAATCTATTTCATGTTATTTTTTTTTTTTCTTTTGTAAAGTTTTAAAAATCATTGAAAAATTATGTAAATTAATACATGTCGTATTTGGAATTCATCATTATATAATTATGTTATTAAATAAAGTGATATAACAAAAACATTACATTTGCTGCTTGAAAACAAAATTTCAACATATTTTAAGAATATTAAAATTTACTTCTTTTATTTAGAGAAATGGATAAATAAATTTAATATATCAGAAATTGGCATTTAAAGAATAATATTTGTTTTTCAGGATGATTTTTATCGAATTAAGCTTAAGCATTATCATATAAGGATTAAAACTTCTTTAATATTTTATTTATTCAGTCCAACCAAAAAATTAATAAACTAAGCATTAAAGTTTTAAATATATTTTTATATATAGTAATAAAACACTAAAATATTGATTATAAGATGTTAGGAAAAAATATACAGACATAGAATAATAATAGAGTGATATAGTAGAATTTAACTGTAAAAATAGAAAGTAAAGATAATAAAGTTTTTAATCAAAAATATCTTCTCAGAAAATGATTATTTATTTTAAAAAGCCTCATTTAAAATTCATTAATAAATTTCTCATTTGGAAGTAATTGGTATTTATGGTCAAAATGCATTTAAACCGTAAGGATGCAACACAATATTTTGACAAGAATTTCTGTCATAAAATATGTTTATATTGAATTATGACTTTTTACTGTTGAACACTTATATTTGTTTCCTTTAAATATTTAATTTGTAGCATATTATTATTATTATTAATATTTTTGCAAAGTTTACGTTGATTTCTGTTAAATGCTTTGAATTTATTATTAAACTTAAATATTTAAGCATTTTTTTAGAAGCATAAAAAGTGAATACACCCCACAAGCAGTAACACATAAGTGATTATCTTTTAAGCTCTTGAGCTAAATTTGGTGAGGAGAGGGGGAAAAGAATTTAAAAAAAAAAAATTTGATTTTATTTACTAAAATAAGAAATATCTTGGGAAAATAAAAATAAGAAATGTTTTTATTTCTTTTAAATATCAAGCAACTTCTTCATAGTTTAAAAATATTACATAATTGGAATTTCGAAAGTACTATGTAGTGACTACATAAAAATAAAAATGCAGGGTTTCTTGTTGAGCCGAAGGTTAGACAGACTTGAAAATATATAGTCCTGTGGCCTGTCCATTTATAACTATGCATTATTTGTATATTATGCATTATATAACCTTCTATGCAAATTATAGAAGGTTATATAATGCATAGTTATAAATGGAAATGGTATTTATAAAATGAAAAATATATTTTAAAAATTGCAAGTTTTTTTTTTTTAATCAAGAATAAAAGTATTGTAGCTAGCAAGAAATGCTTAAAAACAATTAAACACTAAAAACTAAGCTGAAGACATGATGCAGCACTAATTTAATAAATGAAGTAAACATTTACATAGTAAACAAATTATTGAGTGTTTTCTAATTTATTTCAAACAAAGCAAAAATAAATGTGCTAATAATTCCCTAGCCTGAATAAAAGGTCTATGCATTAACCATTTTTCAAGTGTTAATTTTAAAATTGCACTCAACAAAGCTGCTAATGGGTATTGCATTTAAATGCTCAAACCTATTTTGAATCGATACATATTTGTGGTACGAATATTAAAAATTTGATAAATAGAAGTGGATGCTAAAAAATTATTAAATAAACGTAATATTCCATATCAAATTCTTTTAACTGTACTATTTTTCATTATATTATTTATATATAATAGAAAGGGATACTATAGAAATAGGGGAAAATATGTGTGTGCGTTTTTCAAGTCTACATCATTATTCTAACTATGAATTTAAAAACTACTAATTGCTCTGTTCCTGATTAAAAAATATTCTAGTTCCATTCACAATTTGGTACTTGTTTTTTTTTTTTTTTTTGCTGTTGAATCACCCAATTGAAGATGAAATATTTATAAAGGATCTCACAAGGTTTTTGAATAAATTTTCTTAAATGCAGAGCAACTGAATAGGTTGTCGATGGCATTAATTTGTTTGGTTATTTTTGAAAGGGGAGATCAAAAGTTAACCTTGTTGTGAATACATTTTAGTATTGATTGGATATAGTGCAAAAGAAATTTTGTAGCTTGAGGTTCCAAGTTCGTATCCCAGTGGTAACATACGCGAGTTCGAAAGTGCTGGTAGTATATGTTGTCACTTTTAGTGACAGCACACGTCATGATTTGTATCGACAATCAGGTGACTTCCCATCATTGTCCTTGGGCGGGCTATTCATGTTAAACATAAATAGAACGCGAGTTCCACTGATTACGAAAAGAGCAAATGCAAACCTTATAAAGCATAAATTTCTATTTGTAAGTTAAAAAAGGGGAACAAAATTGTATAAACGCTAAAAAAAATATAATTTAGAATGTACCTGACATATTTTTTTAAAATTATTGTTATAGTAGAAATAGAAAAATGTTGATCTGAGTACTTATCATATTCTTCTTAACTCTTTTTTTTCAAAAGTGCAGTATAAATGAAAATTTACCTAGAACTTGTATCTTTTCCAATTCCTACTATTAGTTCACACTCTCCCTATATATATTTATATATCTTATTCAAATTTTCAATCGTTCATAAAATACTTTTTATTCATCCACTCGAGTTCAAATACATTTTTTGAAACTTGTAGTGTATGGCACCTTGATGTTAATGCAGCTTTTTCAAATATTAATTTATTAATGAAATTTAATTAATTTTATATGGGAGAAAATATTTTCTCTTTTATGAGATATTTAGCAGGATATAAATTTAGAATAAATATCGTCAGTGGTGAAGCGTGTAGATCGCTGGAAATTTTTTTTCATTCTGTGTTCTAGTCTGAGTCAAGGAGGAAGCAAAATGGAAAATGAAATACGTGAATAAGTGAGTGAGAGAGAGAAAGAATTTTTTTAACTTAAAAAATGAATGAAAATTATTTATAAAGGATTTTCTGCAATATAGTGAAAAAAGAAATTTGTCTTGCAATGGCAAAGTTGGTAGAGCGTCGGCGTAGAATCTTCACGTCTTTCGGATCGAATCTCGTCGAGGCATAAAATTTTTTTATTTGATTTTCAAAATAAAAATTTTTCTTTGTTGATCTAAGTAGGAATTGACTTAAATTTTATTTTATTTTTTTTATTACTTGTTTCTTCTTAAAACGTTAGCGCTATGTATCGAAATGACTCGTTTCAAACTAGAGGTTACTATATCAATAATCTTAAGCAAATTTTTTTTTTTTTTTTTTTTTTTTTTGTAAATTAGTATTTGTTTGAAATTGTATGAAATTAAACTCTTTTTTAATAAATAAAAAAAAAAAATTTAGCTTTTGTATAGTAAATATTCTATTCTAAAATAAAAATGTCTTGACCTTTCTGGGTATTTTGAGGATGACACATGCAACCGTAATCCAGCCCCGTGTGTGTGCAGGGGGGTGGGGGGAGGTGAAAGACCCTAATGCGAGTTGGAGGTGGGGGTGGGTCTGCCCATAGGTGAACCGCATCCATTGTGGTTATGAGTCATGCTCTGCTGCATACTTGCGCATGATAATGAACTGCATTGGAGGATTGAATTCTAGTAGATCGTATTCACGTCCGCTCGAAACTGTTTTTTTTTTTTACTGATTTCTTTTGTGCAGTATAATCATTAAAAATGAGAAGAGTGTTATTTTTTTTTGCCCTGAAAAGCGAGAAGCAAATTCGTCACACATGGTTTCATATTGCTCAGGTTTTTGAGTTAAAAAACAAACGTGAAACCGTGGTAAAGAGATACTTCTTCCTGTCATTTTTTTCTTCTCTAAACATTCATTGTAGATCTCTGTCTCTCTCACGCGCACACACATATATTCGTGAATGATAGTTCTGGTTCTCTGTTATTCGAGTATTTCTTTAATATATATATATTACAGAAATAATATCAGGGATTAAGATGTAACATTAGCGAATTTTTAATTTGAGTATTTATGTGTGATGGGCCTCAATGGCCGAGTGGCTAGCGCTCGGTACCACAGGTTTCCGGTTCGAGTCCCGGCGGTGCAATGGATGTGCGTAGTGGTTCGGAATCTACTTTAAGCTGTAGGTTCTGGTCTCATATGACTGTTGAGCGTAGAGCTGACAACTCTACCCCGTAAAAATAAAAACATGTTTAATTTGGAAAGCTACCAGTAGGTAGTAAGCCTTGGCTCACACTGGACTGTTGAGCACATGATGAGGATGATTTAATGTGTAATATTCCGCAATTGACTTCTACAACTGTATACAGGGTGTCTCAGTATCAAATTTCTAGGTATGGTATGGTTTGTCGCTCTACGGTTATTTTGTGTACACTTTAGGCTCATTAGACCGGGAACTACAGTGATAGAATTTACGCTCATTTTGTAATAGAAATTTTATAAAAACCAATTCTTTAAAACAGCCTTCTAAAAATGTTTTAAGCAACAAACATTGAAAAAAAGTTCATGGTTTGGTTTAGTTTGTCACTCTACGATCATTTTATGCACACTTTAGGCTAATTAGAGCGGGGCCAGTTTAACGTGGATTCTGAACCACTCACAAACATCCATGCCACCTCCAGGATTTGAACCTAAAGCCTATGGTATCAAAGGCCAGAGCGCTAGCCAATTGGCCATCAGGTCGCTGAAATATTTAGGTTCGGTTTGTCACTCTACGGTCACCTTGTGTTCCACTTTGAGCTAACAGACCAGGGACCTATGATTTAAAGTGGATTACGAACCACTACAAATACCCATGACAACGCCGGGACTCGAATCCGAAGCTTGTGATATCGAGCTGTAGCCACTCGTCCACCAGGCCGCTCAAATTTCTAGGTGAGCAAGGCATATGTAGACAACTCGGAATTGCATGGGAATGCTTTTGAAACTCAGTAAATGTTTCTGAACGGGCTCACAGTTTCAAAAAAATTCTCTCATAAACTTTATATTTTACTTCTGATGCAGTAAGATTGCTGTTCATACGAACGCGAATATGCATCTGGCTTGCCGAATGTAATGGGAGAACCGCACTGCGCTAGTAAGCGCATGTTTTCCGTTGAAGCGTCGTTACAGTTCCTTTGAGGGAAGCGCATCGGCAGTGCCAAAAGGGTTCTTCGTAAACATGGAGAAAACTTTTAGGTATGGCCTAGTTCGAGTACGCAGGTTATAGCTTGCCAGGACTTTCCTCTGTAGCGGTCTGGAGGATGGATTCTACATGAAAATGACCGATCCTCTTACAAATTTAAGATGTCAGAAATTACCTCTTACTAACATCCAACATGAAGGTGCAATATATATTATATATAATTCCTGTGTCACGATTTTGTTCGGGATGAACTCTGAAAGTAACAATCCGATTTTAATTTTTTTTTTTTTTTTCTGAAATGTGTGTTTTGTTCCAACTTGAGAGATAGGATAGTTTATATTCAGATTTTTTTTTATTTAAATGCAAAATTGACGATTTTCATATTTCGTCATCTATTATATATAATTCCCGTGACACGATTTTTGTTCTGATGAACTCTGAAACTAACAATCCGATTTTAACTTTTTTTCTTCTTAGATGTGTGTTTTTGTTCCAACTTGAGAGATAGGATAGTTTTTATACAGATTTTTTTTTATTTAAATGCAAAATTGACGATTTTCATATTTCGTCATCTATTATATATAATTCCCGTGTCACGATTTTTGTTCTGGATGAACTCTGAAACTAACAATCCGATTTTTAACTTTTTTTTTCTTCTTAGATGTGTGTTTTGTTCCAACTTGAGAGATATGATAGTTTTTATACAGATTTTTTTATTTAAATGCAAAATAGACGATTTTCATATTTCGTCATTTGGCGCCATTGACGTCATTTGGCGCAACTAAAATTTACGATTTCTCATCCGATGGACGTAATTTTGAAAGTACATTCAAAATACAAGGTCAGGTGTACCATAAGATCGGGTCTTTGATGCCAATACCTAACAAAGAGCCAAAATTTCTTCAAATTTATTTTATGGGCAGTTCTGAAGAACGTGACAACTCGATGTCAGTATAATTTTATCGAACAAGCAAGTATAAAGAGCTATTGTAGAATTGTTTTAAAATCTTTTAGAAAATCATAACCAACTCATTAACTATTTAACGAATTTATTTATTTTGACGAAAGACAGATTAACAAGAAATAGTGTTCATCACTTAGTTGTTAGATAAATGAAAGTAATGATTATTAAAAATTAAATTTGGTAAAATAATTATAAAACAGTGTTAAAAATCAATATTATCTACCTCATTCATTAAATGAATAAAAATTAAACCTTTTTTTATTCGTTGAAGCTTAATTTGAACTTTTCATCATTCTTTACCAAACACTTCCTTAACAATACCAATTATAGTATCTAATAAATGAACGAAATACAAGAAAGCCACAGCAACGCGTGGCCGGGTCTGCTAGTATATATATATATATATATATATATATATATATATATATATATATATATATATAAAACCACTTTATTTTTCAAAAATCGTATTATTACACAGAAGTAATAAGACGATTTTTAAAATATGTGTGAACAATAACAAGTACAAACAAAGATTCAATAAAAACGACTTTTTTTAACTGTTGGATCTGATAAGCTAATTTGCTTACATTCCATTATTGCCACCACATTTGATATGCCACGTATGTTGGCATCTAAGGGCTTTGCATCTATCTTCTTTCTTATACCCAGACTTTCCGAATTACATTGGTTGGTATACGTCCTATATTAGACGTGATGATTTTATTTGGAATATAACTCGCTTGCATCACAATCTTTGCCAAGTTGATGGATAACAAACTCTTTACAGAGAGCATCATAGCATTGCCTGGTAGGACTAGGCAATGTCACTTTTCCAAAACGTGCTCAAGGTAATTCAGTAGCAGTTCTATGGGGCATCTAACCTGAAGACCATTCCAATCTTGCCCCAAGTAAGGGAAAGACAAAATAAGTTTGATGGATTTACATTCAAGTGTGTATCGCCGATGGCCAGTTGGCTAGCGCTATGGCCATTGGTACTTCAGGTTCGATTCCTGGCAGTGGCATGTAAATTTGTGAGTTGTCTGGAATCCATGCTAAACTGTAAGTCCCGGTCTAATTAACCTAAAGTGTGCACGAAATGACCGCAGAGCGGCCAACTAAACCATTGATGTGCATACTTGATCCACATTTAGCGTTTTTTTAATCCATCATTCGATGGTTTCTTACTTTCCGTAGAAACATTGTCTGAAATGAGCAGACAATATCATATTTCCATAATAAATGGCCGGATTTAAAAAGTTTCTATTTTCAAAGCACTATTGCATATAATGAAAGTCAGTGACACATGAAAATTGAGAAAACATTTCAATATTTATATATATATTCCAACAGTTGTGTAATTGGAGGAAAGATTCACCAAAAAGTGAATGCTGTTTTTGTGCTATGTCACAAACAAAATTGTATGGACGTCTAATATAGTATTTATTTATTTAAATGTATTTATTATTATTTATTTAAATTTAGCGTTTTTATTTATTAGATAACGTTAACAGCAAATATCTGACATGGGAGCTTACGTTAAAGATAATTTTAACAAGCCATTGTTACCGAAAACACTCAACGGGCTAAGAAATACTGCATTGAGGACCGTTGACAATATGAACGCGTTATACAGACATAGATGTTTGTCGTTAAAGAAAATCTCGTTCATATAACCTTTGAAACGGAAGGAAAACTTCGTCATATTTTTTCTTCATTTTCGAATATGACGAACTAAATTAGCGGTTTAACAGTTTTAGAGATATACATTTTTAAAATCCATTCATTCATTATTTATACTAACCCTTGTATCGTTGTTAAACGTAATTAACTACAACGTTATGAATAGTTACGGAGAATAAAAAAAAATTATTTAAATTTGTCATACAAATTTATTTTTGTTGTTGAAGGTTAAAAGGAGATTTATTGAAATATTGTAAGAGAAAAAAAAAAAGAAGTTGCGGAATAGTCACGATTTTCAGGAAAACTGTTCGGTTTCACCAGGTGTTCAACAGTTTCCTCCGTCGACCTTGGCCAAGGTCGCGTCGCCACGTGCCATGTTGAATCAGACCCTTGATTCATCTCCATTGTGCCATTCGTTACTCTCGCAGTTAATTTTCTGGCTTTTTTTTTTTCGCTCTCGGCACATTTTTTTCTTTTTAATGTGAATAATTCTGAATAGTTTTTTTCGCTCTTCAAACCCTCCAATTTTTAGTAAACTAGTTAAAAATTAAAATTAATTTTAGTAATTTAATTTAGTTAATTTTTTAATTAAAAAAAAATCTACTTATTTATTTATTGAGTAAAAAAAAAAACCGTTGGAAAAATTTAAAAATATTTTATCTACAAATTGAAAAAAATTTAGTAAATAGGTTTTTAAAATTATTCAAAAAATATTATGCTTTTGAATCAGTTTCGTAATTCATTTTCAAACCGTTTATTAAGTTTAGCGGTGGTCGGGAGTTCCAGCATTTTTGATGGAGTCGGTTTTAAAATCTGGTTCTTTTCTTTTCTTTTTTTTTTTTTTTTTAATTTTACCGAAATTCTGGGAATTAAAGTTAAAATGAAATGTTAAGAAAGCAATTTGGGCCTGAATGGCCGAGTGTCTAGCGCTCGGTACACAGGTTTCGGGTTCGAGTCCCGGTGGTGCCATGAGTGTTTGTAGTGGTTCGGAATCCACTTTAAGCTGTAGGTCCCGGTCTCCTATGACTGTAAGAGCGTTACGGAGCAGAAGTCAGACTTCTACCTACGGGTGCTCCATCAGAACAGAAGCTGCATCCCTCTCCCGTCATTCCATGAGGGACACAACAACAAGAACAAGAAAGCAATTTAATTTTATTTTTCAATAATACAATCATTTCTAAGCCAGTTACTTGCTTTAGCAGTATCATCATCATTGGCGCAACAGCCCAATTGGTGGGCCAAGGCCACCTGCCTTATGGCAGATTTCGAGACATGACATGTTGTCTTTTTACGGGGTAGAGTTGTCAGTCCAACGCTCTACAGTCATATTAGACCTACGGCTTAAAGTGGATTCGAACCACTACAAATATCCATGGCACCGCCGGGACTCGAACGCGAAACCTGTGGCACTGAGCGCCAGAGCTTTAGCAGTATACCAAGTAATTATTGAGAAACTTCTCTCACCACTGAGGCTTACAAAAAGCTATCTTGAATCCATAAAGAAAAATTTTTATAGAAGTTATTCTATTATTAAGGGGAAAAAATGAGATTTAATATATTACAAACATTGTATATTTGTGATTAAAATGTATGATTTATTTTCCCTCGTGTTAAACTGTTCTATAGTTTTAATTTGGTATTGCTACTTTTTTAAATAAGAATAGGTATTTAAACAAATTTAGAATGCAAAGATATCTTTTAAATGAGTGCAAATATTGCACCATTACAGAAGTACTTTCTTAGGAAAACACTGCTTTTATGGATGTGTGATTTCAATAAAAGTCATTGAATTTATTTAAGAAATTCTTCTAAATTAGTACGGAAGTAAATCAGGAGTCTGTGCAAAAAAATATCCAACTTAGGAGTCGGCCGACTCCCCGACTTCTGATTGTAAATATCAAGAAATTGTATAGCATATTAAAGGATCCCGAAATATAAAGTACATAAAAATATGTTGGAAAAAATATAAACTATTTTATGCTGGTTATTATTCCATGGTAAAGTCTAAAATAGGGTTCCAATTTTTTTTTCATTTCCTTGGACAACATTATGGGAAGGAGGGGCCTGATGTCCGAGTGGCTAGTGCTCGGTACCACAGGTATCGGGTTCAAATCCCGGCGGTGTCATGGATGTTTGTAGTGGTTCGGAATCCACTTTTAAACCGTAGGTCCCGGTCCTAATAGAATCATAGAGTGTTGCGGAGGCGTTGTTACTCCGCGTCCGTGGCTTATCTTCAAGTTACACGCGCCCCCTGAGTAGTGCTAAGTGAGTAACATCGGTGCAGCCCTTATGGCATAAAAGATTACGGTCTATTTGCCAGCTGCATTAGAAAGAAAAAAAAAACCCATTATGGGAAGGAAAGCCTGCATGTAGAATAATACTTATTTTAGGTAGTGAGGATTAGAGCAAAGGTATCCAACTGTGTGCGAAAGAACACTGGTTTAACGATAGTTTTGTGCTGTTGAGCGTCTGTGGGCCTCGTGTACCATGAAGGAAGAATGTTGCTTTCTGGGAATGCTTTTAGGGTTAACTGTGTCGTATCGGAGAAAAACATGAAACTTCCCATTGGCGATCGATGCAAGACGTTTGCACTTTTTGAAAATGCTCTTAATCGCCTCATTACAGACAATGGATACGAATCTGGACACTCTGACCGGTTGTTTAATGATTTTTTTTTGAGGGGGGATTAGTAAACAGTGAATGATCCAAGACACTTTGATAATTTTTATTAAATCACAAACCAGTTCCAAGAAACTTTGTGATTAATATCTTTGAATTTTGTTTCATTTAATTTCCTGTACTTTTTTTTTTATATACCGTCAACTTTTTAAAATATTTGCCACATGTACAGCCAATCTTTTGAAAATAAGCGACATTTACTTTAAAAAATTCTAAAATCTTCAATTTTTACCCTCATAAAAAATGTACAACTGTAAAAAAAAAAAAAAAAAAAAAAAAAAAAAAAGTGGTCATTAAAGGGAATATTTGAAAATAATGGTTTGTTGAAAATTTCCCGCAATCCAAACTCTGTTGAACAGATAAAATATAAACGAAATTTAAAAAGAAAAGAACAAAAACAATTGGGAAAGAAAGGAATGAAAAAATTTATAGGAGAAATTACTTGAGTATCGATTGAAAATGAATTAAACACGGCCACTAAACAGTGAATTAAAAATTTGTTTGAGTAATTCTATACTCATAGAATAGATCAAACCACGTGAGGTCAATGTCAAGATCTATTCGTACTATTTTGAGAAAGTAAAACCAAAATAACAGCAGAAAACTCAGCAATAATGAAACGTTGAAAATTGCAGACAGTAGGATTGCCAATGAGAAAAAAACCAAGAACCGCCTTAATTTCAAATTCGCTGTACCTTTATGTAAATAGAAGAAATATTATTTACGTATTTTTTTTATGAAGTGTATAAAAATTATTAGTGTTTAAATAGGAATTCGTGCCCTGTTCTAAGCATTACCATCCTTGAATTGACTATCACAAAAGAATTTTTTTTTATAACGTTTAGAATGATATTAGTTTTCCCCAGTATTATTTTTCTGCGCTTTATCCAATAACGCTGACAAGCCCCCGAAGCCTGACAACTGTTGCCAGATGTCGGGGAAAGGTAAGCCCCCTCGGAAACAACGGGGATGAGGGGTGCTCGGATTGAGTCCCGCACACACCACTGCCTTATAATTCGAGAAGATGTAATGTCACTCCCTCTAATCCCATCACAGTGATACTTCCTCTCTGAACTCTGTGTTGCGATTTTAGCTGGGAATTATATTTGTTTTTTTTGGAATAATTATAGTTTATTTATTGTGAGAGTATGTAACTTTTTTTCCCCGTAGCATTTTCTGTATGTTTTGTTGTTCAAATGTTAAACAGTAATTAACAAATGTTTTTTTTTTTTATATATATAACTTCATTCTAATGCACTTCTATTAGTAATGCAACCCCACTAAATCATGCTCTTCCTCAGTTAAATCAGCTTCTGAAGTAATTTGTCAACCTGACAATCGTTATATTTTCACAATAGATCATCCGGAGGTGTGGAACTTTCTACGATCATATGATGAGGTCTGTTGTTACTGGAACTGCAACATTCTCCCTGTCAGAAATCGTAAATATCCTAAAATAAAAGCAGGATTTTTGTGCACTTCTAAAGTATTTATTAATTAAATCTAGTTTCATTGGGTTTTTTTAAAGTACTGTTTTCAAATTTGACCCGAAATCATTCATTCAACATTATAACGTCACATGTGGACCGTAATCAGTTTCTGCGGCCTGGTGACCAAGTGGCTAGCGCTCTGCTCTTTGGTATCGCAGGCTCGAATCCTGGCGATGACATGGATGTTTGTGAGTAGTTCGGAATCCGCTTTGAACTGTAGGTCCCAGTCTGTTTAGTCCTCGTGTGCACAAGATGATCGTAGAGCGACAAACCAAACCTTATTCAGCTCCAGATTAATGGATTGATATCCAACAAATTCATACTTTCCCATGAAACCAAATGAATCTGACTTCTAAGGATGTTTCGGGAATGGGACATTGTCTAACAATCATTCCAAGCAAGGCTTGTTTGAATATTGTTGGATTGATCCTTTTGACAGACAGTTTGATGCAACGGAGTCATATACCAAACAAAAATTTTCACATCCAAACAGAACGTATATCGAATTGGACTTATTCCGAAGTAGATGTATGCCTAAATACCACTATGTGAAGCAAATTCAGCTTTACTCAGGATGGGTCCCACTACGCTGCATTGCATTGTTCTCGTCGCGTGATGGTTGCTATTCTTTGTGTGCCATTGCAAGCAGCATTTCTAATCAATTTTTAAAGCTGTAGGTCACTGTCTAATTAGCCTAAAAAATGTGTACAAAATGACTGTAGAGTGGCAAACCAAGCCAAGTCTGCTCAATTTCAGTAAAGAGGGTGCGCGAATGTTATAGTATGAACCTGATGATATACAGCAATAATTTAAAAACTGAGAACAGAGAATATGATTGAGCAACCTTTGGGATAACTACTGTAAAATTTTGTGTTCAAGTTTCTTGGTGATAGAGATTGGGTAAAGTGTGGGGTATTGGTTTTCGTTTGTCGTTCTACGGTCATTTTATGCACACTTTAGGCTCATTAGACTGGGACCTGCAGTTTAACGTGAATTCCGAACCAACAAAACATCCATAACAAAAATCCATGTCACCGCCGGGATTCGAACCTGAAGCTTGGCGTAGCAACGGCCAGAGCGCTAGACAATTGACCACCAGGCCGCAGATGATGAAGATACAGTCGGTGAT
This sequence comes from Caerostris extrusa, assembly GCA_021605095.1. Classification (NCBI taxonomy): domain Eukaryota; kingdom Metazoa; phylum Arthropoda; class Arachnida; order Araneae; family Araneidae; genus Caerostris; species Caerostris extrusa. The sequence goes on from BPLR01004657.1 coordinate 76,785, forward strand.
GATAGGTTTCTGAAATTTCGAAACTCTGGCGCTGATGCACTAGAAATCCCCATAAGCATTTTTTCCCCACTCCGAGCGATATGAGTAAATAAAAATCCCTTCTTTCTCACATATTCATGTAATCATGTTCATTGTTCAATATTCAAGTTCATTGTTCATATATTCATCATTCACATATTCTATGTGTTCAAGTAATTTTTTTCCTTTTGCAAGTATTTAACGATTCTGATGTTCTGCTCTTTTTTCCAGGTTACGGTAAAGTGCAAAAGAGTCACATGATGTCGAAGCGTGGACCCCCTTATTATCTAAAGAGGACCACCCCAAGGGCCGCCAGATACGTCGTGGACGATGTCGGTGAGTGATCTGTCGAATTTCTCAAATGTCTTGAATAACTCATTGATTAACTCAGTTGTTGAACCACATAATGACTTTGAGTGCTATGGAGATCTATTTGTAATAGACCTGCTTCTTTTTATTTTATTTAATTAACCAACATATTCAATGCGATTAAAGATTTCTAAAAACAAATCTTTTTTTTTAAAAATTTAAAAAAGAAACTAAATCAAAAGACGCTTTTTTAAAATAATATTAGTCCAGTATATTGAATTTAAAAAATTAATTTTCAGCAGATGAAAAAAAAAAAAAAAAAAAAAAAAAAAATCAATTTAGTGCAGTTGTTCGATACAGGAAATATAACACAAAAATGTAACATTTCTCTTGGTAGGTCTCTATACATATATATGTTGGAGCTGAAATGAATGCTATTGGTGCTATTGGTAGTATAGTATTCATGTATATAACTTAACCGCATACTAAATAATTAAGAAGTGTTAAATTTAACGGTTAAAATATTGTTGTTGTTGTCGTATCCCTCATGGAAGGAGGAAAGAGAGGGGTGGGGGGTGGGGCAGTTTCTGTTGCGATGGAGCCCTCGTAGGTAGAAGTCTGACTTGGCTCCGTGTCGCTGAAGAATGAGGACGGAAAACTCTCACCAGGTAGTCTGATACATGAGGCAAGATACAGAACATACAAACACCATCCAGTCTCCCTCGTTTTGAAACAGTAGAGAGTTTTTGCATACCGTATTTTGGACACGTCCGTTAGCTTTTTTTCCCTAGCGCGCATGCTCGTAGGAAACATTATTACAGATACGCATGCGCAATTTCCTATGAGCATGCGCGCTAGGGAGAAAAAGCTAACGGACGTCCAAAATACGGTATGCAAAAACTTCTAGTGTCTACTAAAAAGCCGCCAGCGGCCTGAATCTTAGCCCGAATGCTCGTCAGTGATATACGTTGCCACTGAGCCACGAATCTGGCAACGGTTAAAATGAATGTTAATAGAGAGTTTTTGCATACCGTATTTTGGACGTCCGTTATGGTATGCAAAAACTTTCTATTATAAATTAACGGCCAACACCATTAATTTATATCGGCATTAATGGTTAACATAGTTAACGAAAATGAACATTTTTTTATTTCTTTACCAATATTAACGTTATTAATAGTACGTAAATGGTTTTCCCAATGTCCTAAAATATGAGGAAAATTTGAAAGTGGTTCGACGTTGATATATCTGCATCTTTTATTTTGTGCTTTTCATTTTCCATGGTTTTCATTAATAATGAAACAGTTCTGTCAAAACGTCTATTTAACGTCTTAATGTTAACGTTTATCCAAACGTCTATCTAGTTTCCGTAACGCTGCCATTGTTTGTGTTGATCCCTTCTGAATTTTAGAAGCATGTACCCAAATTGAGAAAATTTCTGAGTTATGCGGTTTTTGATGTGTTCAAATAGTCTTTTCAGAGTTTTCATTTTCGCTGTTCTTTTGGCTTTATGGATCCAAATAGCGTCGCCATAGAAACCACCACGTGATTCAATTCATTCATCTCTCCCGTGGGTATAGAATCATTCAAAGGCAATTTTAATTCACAATTAGTGTACTTCATTCTCAAATTCTTGCTCTATTTATTTTATTTGCTTCATCAATCAAATGATTTGATGTTCTGATACTTTTCTTTCTTTTTTCTTTTTTTTTCCTAAATTTGTTTTACGAATTTTATCTATTCCAGTGTGTTTGGATTGTTGAAAATGTTCAACCTTATCAGTATTTATTCTTCTTTTTTTCTTTTTTGTTCTTTATTGTCAAGATTTTTTAATTTTATTTATATTTGCTGGTATTATTAGTCTTGAAATGGAAAAATTTATAGAGTTTTGTGAGATAAAGCCCTGTCTATGGGCGGTTTGGTTTGTCGCTCTATGGTCATTTTGTGCACACTTTAGGCTAACTAGACCGGGATCTGCAGTTTAACGTGGATTCCGAACCCCTAAAAAAGCATTCATGCCACCATCAGGATTTGAACCTGAAGCCTATGGACGGAAAGTCATCAGATCTTTTTTTTTTTTTAAATCTTAACTATTACATTTCTGAAGTAAGTATATTTTAAATAAGTTTCGCTCCTGTTCTTTGACCTTATTCTATACGAACCAAGTTCTGTTTCAATACACATTACATTAGACTAATAGAAACTGTAGGCCCCGGCCTAATTAACCTAAAGTGTGCAAAAAAAAAAAAAAAAAAAAAAAAAAAAAAAAAAAAAGACCGTAGAGCGACAAACCAAACCTATTTCTCTCATAAAATGTTTTTGCGGCCTGATGGCCAATTGGCTAGCGCTCTGGCCTTTGGTACCACAGGCTTCAGGTTCGAATCCTGGGAGTGGAATGGATGTTTAATAGTAGTTCGGAATCCGCGTTAAACTGTAGATCCCCGACTAATTAGCCTAAAGTGTGCACAAAATGATCGTAGAGCGACTAACTAAACCAAAACATAAAATGTTTGTTGGCTTAAAGCATTTTAGATGGCTGTTTTATAGAATTGGTTTTTATGACATTTCTGAAAAAAAAATAATAATAATAAACGTAGATTCTATCACAGTCATTCCTGTATTCTAGACCAATTAAAAAGAAAACTGAAAAAAAATAAATGTATGGTAAATTTTTTTGCAATGTCAAAATTATTAATAATAACACTCGCCAAGGCTTTGAAAAGTTTACGAAAATGAGTCCATTGAATGTCTGTTTCCAGTGGGATTTTGGATACGCCTCTGCTTAAAAGTCCCATCTATAGATCATCCAAGGTTCTTGCCAAACAATCAACTCGTTGGCTTTGTACAAATCTGACGAGCAATGCCAAAAACAAGCAAAGAATTTAAGTAGAATCTGTTTCTGAATATATAACGTCCCAATTCAGTGAATTCTGATCTTTGAAGGGTTTTTGTTTTTAAATCGTAGTGCATTTTTTTTATGCTTGTCTTTGGAGATAATGAGTTCAATTTTGGTGCCTTTTCGTCAGAAATCATAATGATCACTGATGTAAAGGTGTACCGGTACCACAGGTTCCGGTTTCGAGTTCCAATGGTGGATGTTTGTAGTGGTTCAGAATCCACTTTAAGCCGTAGGACCCGGTCTCATAGGACCGTAGAGCGTCACCACGGAGCCTATCAGACTTCTCACCCACATCCTTCCCAAACTGTAAAGGGGGCAACTCAGCTCTAGGCACAGTGGTGTGATGTGGTGTAGTAGTAGTAGTAGTAGTGGTAATAGTAGTAGTACTATTGAATTTTGAAGAATATGTGAAACAAATTCAATGACTTTAATTGCACTGATATACTTGTAAAAATAGATTTTCACATAGTTACAACATTAAAGGTATATAGTATTTACCCTTACTTAAACGATATTTTTGTGCTCTAAATTTGCTTACAAAAATATAAATATCTTATAAAAATAACAGTACCAAATGAACAAGTACTACAGTATTTAGAATAGCTTAAGACAAGCAAAAGAAAATGGTATAATTTAAGTGCCATGTTGCTGTATTTGTAATACATTCAGTCATATTTTTCCCTGAATAATAAATAGAATGGCTTTTATATGATCTTCTTTCATTGTAGATCCAAGATAGCTTATTGGCATTGGCATGGATGTTTGTGAGTGGTTCGGAATCCACCTTAAACTGTAGGTCCCGGTCTAATTATCCCAAAGTATGCAAAAAATGACCTTAGAGCTACAAACCAAACCACGATAGTTTGTGATAGGTTTCAGTTGGAACGGTTTGGATACTCGAGTTTATTTATTTGTTTTAATTAAAAAGTAAGATGAAGAACAGAAGCTTTCGCAAACATTTTTTTCTCTTGTTCATTCTAGTAGGGTCCAAAAGTCAAAATTCAGAAAAACGCAGGAGTATCGCGTTCTTTATGAGCAATCCGTTTGAAACTGAATAGCCTCTCTTTCGTAGGAACCTGAAATAACTTCGATTCCGTCCAGTAGCGCCATCTCTCGGATTTTTATTGAATTCATCAAAGCATTTTCAGCCAAAATTTCGTATACCGCTCAATAAGAGTTTTTAAACTTAGTCATTCCGTTACAGTCATTTTTTAAATCGTGAAAATTGATTCCCTCGTCTACTATGCACAAAGGATTTTTTTTCTATATCGCATTTGCACGATTTATTGCGAAGCTATTATTTATTTAAAACATTTTTAATCGTAGCAGGAATATATATTTCTATTTATAACGATTCGCAGAAAATTAAAATAGCACACCAAAGGTTTTATTTAATTTAAATACCATCAATGGGGTATTCCAGACTATATATATATACAGTAGAATCCTGTAAATCGAACTTCAAGGTAGACGCCAAATAATTCGAGTTATAGAGTTTTCGACTTACACGGATTTTGCAACGAAATATTCGACTTGTAGGGGTTTAGATTCTTTCTGACTTATTTTGAGTTAGAGAGGTAAAATAAATAAAAATTCAAGTTACAGAGGTAATAAACATGTTTATTTGCAACTTAAAAGTTATAGTATGTACTACAATAAAAAATCAAAATAATTCCGAAAAACCTCAAAATTAAAAATATTATGTATTAAAAAGTCAATTATTTATTTATTTGCTTTAGACAATTCCATCGTTATCTATTGCTAGAGTTCAAATGAAATCAATAGCAATAATAAAAATTATAAGAATAAGAATTATAATAAGAATATTTCATAGAATTGATTATTCTATTTACTGTATACTCATACATTGTATTCTAAGAAACCATGACGTGCATTGTCGGCAAATCCTTAGAATCGGTAACTTATTTTTCTTCCAGCCATAGAGGTAATTAGTTTCAAATGATCGAGTTAAAAAGGTTGTAAAATCAAACATTGCTAATGTTCGAGATACAGAGGTCCAATTTTTTTTTTCCGAGTTACGGAGGAAAAATATATACCAAAATGGCTTGTGGAGATGGACTCATTATTTCGACTTATATAGAGGGTTGAAATTTCGAGTCCTAGGGGTTTTGGGGCTTGAAGGGAAGGGAACAAAAATCTTTTTCGAGTTGTGGAGGATTTCGACTTATCGAGGTTCGACTTAAAGAGGTTCTACTGTATATATTGTTTTGTTTAATCCTCAGTGTCCTGCTGTGGGGATGTAGTAGTCTGTCTAGTAGTCATGGATGGATGGAGGGAGGGGTGGGGTGGGGGGCTTCTATTGCGATGGAGCATCCGCAGGTAGAAGTCCGGGTCGTTGAAGAAGCAGGGCAGTGCCGTTAATGGCATTCAGTGCGGTTAAAGATTTCAAACAATCATTAAAAAAAAAAAAATATATCTCTTTTAACAGAAAGCTTTAAAAAGAAATTAAATCAATAGACGCTTTTTTAAATTATATTAATCCAGTATGTTGAGTTAAAATTTTAGTGCATTTGGAAATATTATTGCTTACATGAAATATAATACAACATTGTAATGTTTTCCTCGGTAGGACTCTCGATATATATATATTATGTTACAATTCATATTAATGCTCTTGGTTGTATAGTATTCATGTGCATAACATAACCGCACACTTAATAATTGAAAAGTTAAAATGCTGTTGTTGTTGTCGTATCCCCTCATTGAAGGAGGTGCGGCATCTTCTGTTGTGGAGGAGCACCCCTAGGTAGAAGTCTGATCTGGACCGTTGAAAAGGAGGGTAGTGCCTTCCGGATGACTTACGTATCGTATGGGAGAAAACCCGGAAAACTCTAACGGGTAGTCCAACGAACGAAACAAGAGGCTGAAAATCAGAAACGAGCCTCCTCGTTTTTTGAAACGGTGTCTACAACAAAGCTGCCCTGATGCTTATCAACAACGCACGTTGCCACTGAACCACGAGTCGAGTCGGGCACTACACGCACCTCCTGGGTAATACTGAGTGAGTAATGTCGGTGTAGCCCTTGCCTATGGCATAAAAGATAACTGTCCAAGTATTTGCCAGCTGCATAAGAAAAAAAAAAAAAAAAAATCAATAAGTGAAAAAATTCCACACTATCTATTTTAACTTTTTTTCTTTCAAAATTACTTTGCGCTGCATATATTTGACTCGAAACCCTTACGAGTTAAGTAATCGATTCGCACGTTAACCTTTTCACGCAAACAGTACACATATATACTATATATAGACAGTACACATATATAACATTAATATATGTATACACTATACATATATGTTGTTGTGTCTAATTCTCAGTGTCCCGGGCGGTGCTGTGGATGTTTGCAGTGGTTTGGAATCCACTTTAACCAAAGGTCTGGGTCTCCTATGATTATAAGATCTTCACGGAGCCAAGTCAGACTTCTACCTACGTCTACTCCATCACAACAGAAAGCTGCTTCCCTTCACTTTCACCCATGAGTCCATACGGGTTCGTGGGCTTGGTCTAGATGATATCTACCAAGGGGGATAAGACACAGCAATAACCTTTTCGAAACCCCCTCATCCATTTGCCGTGGTATTCATGCAAATATAATGAAATCCGATGCACAACAAGAGAAAAGCCTGCTTTGTTAATGTGCACTAAATTTATTATTAGTATTAATTCAGTATATTTTTTTTGGGTTCCCAAGTAAAGCTCTTTATCGATCTCTTTCAGGTGCATCTTGAGGGCTGTGCTTGGAGAGAACCGAATTCCTCATCGTGTACATCTGCTTCATCCCTTCTCCACTCCGACGCTCATGTGTACAGATACCCATGCATCTTTTCTCGCAATAAAATACACATTATTCAGAATTCGTGTCCTTTTTTTTAAATTCCTTTTCACACTCCTTCCATCACACTCCTTCCTATATATATTTTGTTCACATTTTCAACCGTTCAACGATACGGTCACACATGTCGACGGGTATCCAATATATCGTCGAAGTAGCACCGATAATGGCTGGCAATCATTTACTAAAACTATCAGTAACGTAGACATCGAGATTGACAATCGTTGGGTTGTACCCTATTCACCTCTGCTGAGCAAAACGTTCAATGCTCATATTAATGTTGAGTTCTGCAGTTCGGTAAAGAGCATCAAATATATTTGCAGGTAGGTATGTGAATAAAGGAAGTGATATGGCTGTATTTAGAATTGAAAATGCCAATGTGAATGCTCCTCCATTGAATAACAAAGATGAAATAACGATGGTTTGCTTGTTACTTTTTATTCATCCACTCGAGTTCAAATACATTTTTTTTTAACTTGTAGTGGATGACACTTGGTGTTAATAAATTTTTTTTTCTAATATTCATTCAGTAATTAAATTTAATTAATCAATTTTAGTTTTTTTTTTTTTTCATTTAAGTTGCGTATATCTACCCATAGAGGGCGCCAGATAAACGTAAAAAAAATAAATGAAAATTATTTATGAAGGACTTTCTGCAATATAGTGAAAAAAAAAAAAAGAAGGAATTTTATTTTTTATTACTTGTTTTTACTGAGTTCCTATGTCTACCTACAGTCAGTCTTAAAAGTCTCTTATTAAATAGCTGAGGGTTGCACATGTTACGCTGTTAATGCCTTAGATTTGGCTGATCTAATAAGAGAGAGGGAAAAAAACCCACATCAAAAACGAAAAATAGTATTTTAAATTTATTCAATTAAATACTTCTTCATTGGCGCAACAGCTCCATGGTGGGCCAAGGCTGAATACTGGAACATTTCGAGACCGTAACATTTCTCTTAGTTTTAGGAACAAAAATATTTCTAGAATTCTCCGATCCAAATATCCCCATGACCGAACTACTTCGGCCTGGTGGCCTATTGACTAGCGCTCTGGGCTTTGTTACCACAGGCTTCAGGTTCGAATCCTGGTGGTGGCATGGATGTGTGTGAGTAGTTTGGAATCATCGTTAAACTGTAGGTACTAGTTAGCCCAGAGTGTGCACAAAATGACCGTAGAGTGACAAATCAAACTAAAATCAGGAAATTAGGAAACATTGAAAGAACTATTCCTCGCTAAAGATGAACTCTTGATTCATACTAAATGAAATAGAAATATTACAGTATGGGTGGGGAATTTTTTTTTTTTTTTGAAAAAAGTTAGTTTTTATTTATCTACTGTGCACCTATAGGTCTCGTAGGATACTGGCGTAAACCCCAAACACACCAGCAACGGATAATGTAGAGCAGACAGTGACTTCTGAGAGGATATGAAATGCATTTAAGCAAATTCTACTCGACAGTTGCATTAGAACATATGACAAACATTTTTTTCTTTAACTGTGAGTCTCAAATATTTTTTGGGCATACAAAGAGTCTTAACTTAAGTCTCGTAAATTCATTTTCTAAATAAGATATTAAAATAAATAAAAGTTAATTATATATCCTTAGTAAGAGGCCAAACCTAACATTTTCTACAATTTGTTGGTAAAATAGCGGGGCGTCAAGTAAAGATTCAAGATCTTGCAGAAAAGCAAGCAAAGAACAATTTTTCCATACTATGTACGAATTTTCAGTTAAGTTACGAAAAATTGCGGATTACCATATTAACAAGTAATATAAAAAAAAAAAAATTTAAAGTCAATTTCTACTTTTTTTCGATTCCTTCTATTAGCTCACACTCACCCTACATATATATCTTGTTCAAATTTTCAATCGTTCATAAAACACTTCTTATTCTTGAACTTGAGGCCCTAGGCTGAAGCCTAGTTAGCCTTAGGAAAATTGAACCCTGAGTACACATTAGACTATTCTTCATGTGTTCTTTAAATTCTTTGATTATTATCTACCATGAGTAGACATATCGCTTTGAGGGGAATAGATAGTTGCTTTCGCTATTCTAAATAAAACACGATATTCAATACATGAAGCGTAAAGTAACGCAATATTTATGTCTATCAGGTGACAATGATAAGACAATAAAGCAAATTATCTGCAACTTTTGATAATTTTCACCTGATAAGAGAAGTTCGTCTTTTCAGAAAGCGATTGTTTTTTTTATCCATTGGCGCATTTATGCTGACTCAGCGATTTAAAATCAGGAATTTTCCCGCTTGGAGGTCGGTGGATTCATATTCGCACTGACTTTCAGTATCGTGCAGGTCGTCTTAATTGTACGTCGCCGCAAACTTCTTTGCAAAGACATGGCGAGTCATGTGAACGACTTCACTGTCACATGGCGAATTGAGAACTATCACCTGCGCTTCCACCGTCTAGAGTACTTTCTGGACAGCGTTGAGTACCTGATGGACACGATGGAGCGGACCAAGTGGACACTGCGTCTGAATCCCTGCCATTCAAAAGACCAGGCATCCTCTGCCTCAGAAGATCCCAAGAAGACGATGGTCCCGATGCACTAACTCTGGACTACAGATTCTCTTTCATCCAATCAGATGGCTCATGGACACATCTGGTAAAACCATTCAGAAGTAAATTTATGAGAAATTTCTACAGCGTGCATGTGTTACTGCCTCACGAAAAAATACTTCAAAGAAAAGAAGAGAAGAGCCTGTCACCCGTTGTTTTGACCGTTCGATGCAGGATTTCGAAGAGCGATGGTTAGGCAGCCGAGACAGGGCGGTACTTCATTCGGACGCGGTTGAAAGAAGACACTACAGCATTCCCCGCATTCTAGAGAAGTTCAGCACCGCTGTCACTAAGTCGCCGTAGTGCCGTTCTGAAGATAAGATTGGCCTGTCTCGCAAAGCCCTCGATGTCTTTGAATTTGTCTTTAAGCGAACGGGAGGGCTGCCAAGATAGAATCTCGCTCGGAATCGTTCCTTATCAGACAGAAACATTCTAATACTGCAAGTGTCAGCTGTTCGTGGTAGAGTCTACAGGATTGAAAAAACAGAGTGTGGGGTGTACGAAACACTCTGCTTTTAAACCGGAGGGTTTAAAAGCAGAATTAGGCTGGAAGATCCAATTGACCCTCACCAAAGAACACCTCATGCAAAGGAGAACCGCTTTCTTGTCAGACGACGTCCTCACCTTGCAGTGCGAGTTCATTTTCTCCACCGGCATCGACTTCGAGAGAGTGGAGAAACCGAATTCAGACGGAGCGCGGCGACAGAGCCGGAGATCGCACTTTTTCCGTCTGTCGGGGAAGATCTGATGTCCATGCAGAAGGACGGCGTCCTGTGCGACACGCAGTTGAGGACGTCGACCGAAGCGTCCCAGCCCACACCGTCGTCTTGAGCGCTCGCTCGCCTTCAGAGCCATGTTTTCGAACGACATGAGGGAAAAATCGAACAACTACGTGGACATCACGGACGTGGATGCAGACACCGTGCGCAGACTGCTGCTCTGTGTGTACTCGGACTCCCTGGAGGACCTTGATTGGGAGAGTGCGTGCAATCTGTATGCCGCTGCTGACAAGTGCGACGTCAACTCCCTGAAGTACAAATGCGCGTTGTATTTAAAACAGAACCTCCAAGTGTCCAACTGTTGCTCTGTCCTAGAAATGGCCGATCGACACCAGGACGCAGATATGAAGAGGACCGTACAGGACTTTATGGCTGTACTTGAAGATGATTTTCTTTTTAGCGATGATTGGATCGAGTTGGAAAAGAATATTCCCAAACTGGCTACAGAAACTCTCCGCTCTATACTTTTGAATAAACGAAGAGTGTAATAGTAGTGCCAATAGAGTGTAATGGCATTTATGTAACATAAATGCCAACTACTACGGATATTAACTATACTTTAGAAATAACAAATTTTGTATAATTTTTTGATTGATTTAGATTGAATATTAGTTAATAAGATGCACAAATCCTTCTTGATTTAAAATTTTTCCTTTATTATCAAAAAAGATCTCTGAATTTTGTACTTAAAAGAATTCATTGGATAAGTTCAGTATTGGTATGTATAAACTTTTTTGTAATAAATTTGTATTAAGTTTGTAGCACTTAGAATACTCATATGAGAAATACTGTGCAGTTTTAAAATATTTATATTTTTCTTTATTACATCCAAGCTGTAATAAATAATTTCTGCATATTTTTTTTTCTTCTAATGCAACTGGCAAATAGACCGTGATCTTCGCCATGAGGGCTGCACCTATGTTACTCACTTTGCATTATCCAGGGGGCGCGTGTAACTTGGGTGGTAAGCCACGGACGCGGAGTAACAATGCCCCCGCAGCGCTCTACGATCCTGTTAGGACCGTGACCTACGGCTTAAAAGGGATTCCGAACCACTGCAAACACCCATGGCAAAGCCGGGATTTGAACCCGATACCTGTGGTACCGAATGCCAGAGCGCTTGCCATTCGGCCATCAGGTCCATCAATTTGCATGTATCGGCAGCCTAAATTCATTAACCCTATTTGAATGAAAATTGCGCGGCTAAATCACAAAATAAAGGCTTGGCGACTTTTTATGGCGCCAACTGAGTGATAAGTGATACATGTGGTAATCCGGATTTCTTGTACTGTTTGCAAGTCATTTCACTTACACAATAGCAACCCTTTTCTTAACGCACTTTGGCGAAAAGAATTTCTGAAACCGGTTTGGTTTCCAAAATTCTTTTCGGTTCTGTCGGGTTCTACAAAAAACAGTTTTCAAATCAGTTCTGTAGGGTCTCTACAGGTCCCTATTCTGTAATTTTTCCAATTGCTCAATTTAGAAAAAGAAAGAAAAAAATTGCTGCATCATTTGATAAATTGCATACATAGTAGCTCTTCTGCGTTGATGTGAATTTTGTGATTAAATTGGTTTGTAGTCTCGACTCCATGTTAGTGGGTGCGTAGGTATTTACGGCCTGAAGAAATTTGTGTCAGGAATCGGTTTCAAATTTCGATTCCTAATTTCCTTATAAATTTTTTTTGTAAATTCTAGGAATTAATGTTAAAATTAACTGTTAATTAATGTTAAAATTAACTGTTCAATTGTATCCTTCCGTAATACAATCTGTAGCAAAGACAGTGACTGCTTTAAAGCCAAACTAAGTGTGCTGAGAGACTTTTCTCAGCAATGGGATTCATAAAAAGCTATCTTGGATCCACAATGAAAGATTTGACAGAAGCTTTTCTATTATTAAGAACAAATAAAATTTAACGCACTACAACTGCAGCATCTTGCTGTTTGAAATTGCCAACTTGCTGTTAAAAGTCTTGCTTTTATATTATTTGGTAAATTTGTTATTTACTAATTTCATGTTTCTTAGATTCTTTTATTTCTATTTTTTGTTATATGTTCTTTTAATTTACGGTTATATTATTTCATTTGACGGTTTTACAATTTTTTTTATTGCTTTTTTTGTAAGGACACACGAGATTTCTTGTGAATTTCAGTTAAAGAAAAGTTAGATAATTCTGTAGATCATAATGAATGAAGAGGTTTTTAATTTCTTCTGATAAAATTTACGAAAAATTTATAAATATACAGTTTTTGTAATATTCTAAAGAAAAACTTGTACATAGCATTTTTTTTTTTTTTTTTTTTTTTTTGGTTCATCCGCTTCAAAGTTTCTTGTGATAAGATGCTGCACTTTATGAAATTGAAGCCTATTTTCGCCATGTTCTTTGTTAACATATTTGAATTAAATCTTTTTGCTTAAAGTCTTATTTGGCAGCCAAGTGGAATTCCTAATTGGAGATTTCAGTTCGAAATCCGACAAAAAGATGTCAAATGAAAAAAAAAAAATATTTCTAATGCTAGTAATAGCCACTGTAAAATTATGCCTTTCTTTTTGTCTCGACGAGGAATCCCTCTGATGCCATCCATGTAGGTGTTGGGTGAGGCAAAATGGGGCTCAAATGCACCCATGGTAACAATGAATTTATTGCATATCAATCAATGTCAGATATTAAAAGACACAGTTAACATGGTTCGCCATAAATTATACCACTTCTGCAAATCAGCCATAATGTAATTGAACAGATTCATGTTAATTTAATATTGAATGATGGTGACATACTGTGCGATTACGATAATCCATAAATAAGATTTCTGTGTACTAAATTTTTTTCAATAATTCGGATGCGTCAGTTTTTCTCGTCTATTTGTCTGTTATAGAAAGGGTAGAATTGAATTGCCTCCTTAAAATTAATTTTTAAAATCAATACCTAGAAATTTGGAAAAATAAAAATTATTTTAAACCAACTCACCAGATGACAATGATAAGAAAATAAAGCAAATTATCTGCAACTTTTGATAATTTTCACCTGATAAGAGAAGTTCCGCTTTTCAGAAAGCAATTGTTTTTTATTCATTGGCACATTGATGCTAACTCAGCGAATTAAAAGAGGGAATTTTCATAATTGGAGGTCGGTGGATTCATATTCGCATTGGTTTTTCAGTATCGTGCAGGTCGTCTAATTTACGTCGCCGCAAACCTCTTTCGCAAAGACATGGCCAGTCAAGTGAACGACTTCACTGTCACATGGCGAATTGAGAACTATCACCTGCGCTTCCACCGTCTAGATTACTATCTGGACAGTGTTGAGTACCTGATGGACACGACGGAGCGGACCAAGTGGATACTGCGTCTGGATCCCCGTCATTCAAAAGACAAGGCATCCCTCTGCCTCAAAGATCGCGAGAAGACGATGGTCCAGATGCACTAACTCTGGACTACGAATTCTCTTTCATCCAATCAGATGGCTCATGGACACATCTGGTAAAAACCATTCAGAAGTACATTCATGAGAAATTTCTACAGCGTGCATGTGTTACTGCCTCACGAAAAAATACGTCAAAGAAAAGAAGAGAAGAGCCTGTCACCCGTCGTTTTGACCGTTCGATGCAGGATTTGGAAGAGCGATGGTTCGGCAACCGAGACAGGGCGGTGCTTCATTCGGACGCGGTTGAAAGAAGACACTACAGCATTCGTCGCATTCGTAGAGAAGTTCAGCACCTCTGTCACCAGCCGCCGTAGTGCCATTCTGAAGGTAAGATCGGCCTCTCTCGCAAAGCCCTCGATGTCTCTGATTCTGTCTTTAAGCGAAAGGGAGGGCTGCCAAGACGACATCTCGCTCGGAATCTTTCCTTCTCAGAGAGAAACATTCTTCTACTGCAAGTGTCAGCTGTTCGTGATAGAGGCCACAGGATTGAAAACAGAGTGTGGGGTGTACGAAACATTTCCGGAAGGTTTAAAAGCAGAATTAGGCTGGAAGATCCAATTGCCCCTCACCAAAGCATATCTCATGCAAAGGAGAACCGCTTTCTTGCCAAACGACGTCCTCACCTTTCAGTGCGAGTTCACCTTCTCCACCGGAATCGAGTTCGAGAGAGTGGAGAAAACCGAATTCGGAAAGAGCGCGGCGACAGAGCGGGAGATCGCACTTTTTCCATCTGTCGGGGAAGATCTGATGTCCATGCAGAAGGACGGCGTCCTGAGCAACACGCAGTTGAGGACGTCCACCGAAGCGTTCCCAGCCCACACCGTCGTCCTGAGCGCTCGCTCGCCCGTCTTCAGAGCCATGTTTTCGAGCGACATGAGGGAAAAATCGAACAACTGCGTGGACATCACGGACTTGGAAGCAGACACCGTGTGCAGACTGCTGCTCTATGTGTACTCGGACACCCTGGAGAACCTAGATTGGGAGAGTGCGCGCAATCTGTACGTCGCTGCTGACAAGTGCGACGTCAACTCCCTGAAGCACAAGTGCGCGTTGTATTTGAAACAGAACCTCCAAGCATCCAACTGTTGCTCTGTCCTAGAAATGGCCGATCGACACCAGGACGCAGATATGAAGAGGACCGTACAGGACTTTATGGCTGTACTTGAAGATGATTTTCTTTTTAGCGATGATTGGATCGAGTTGGAAAAAAAAAAAATATTCCCAAATTGGCTGCAGAAACTCTCCGCTCTATACTTTTGAATAAACGAAAAGTGTAATAGTAGTGCCAATAGAGTGTAATGGCATTTATGTAACATAAATGCCAACTACTACGGATATTAACTATACTTTAGATAAAACAAATTTTGTATAATTTTTTGATTGATTAAGATTGGATATTCTTCACTAAGATGCACAAATACTTTTTGTTTTAAAATTTAACCTTTATTATCAAAAGATCTCTGAATTTTGTACTTAAAAGAATTCATTGGATAAGCTCAGTATTGGTATGTATAAACTTTTTTGTAATAAATTTTTATTAAGTTTATAGCTCTTAGAATACTCATATGAAAAGTACTGTGCAGTGTAAGATATTTAAAAGATTTGTATATTTTCTTTAATACATTTAATCTGTAATAAATAATTTCTGTATATATCGGCAGCATTAAATGATCCTTTCATTAATCCTATTTCAATGAAAATTGCACGGCCAAATCACGAAATAAAGGACGTTGGGATTTGGCGACTTTTTTGTTGCGTCAATTGAACGATAAGTCGTCAAATGTGGAAACCCAGACTTCTTGGATTGTTTGGAAGTCACTTCTCTTAAAATCGGCTCAAATACACCCATGGTAATACTGAATTTATTGCATATCAATTAATGCCCGATATATAATGCTTACGACGCTGCTTACAGACGACATATGGCTTACATTTCACCATAAATTATAAAATTCCTGTAAATCTGCCATAATGTAATTGAACAGAATCATGTTAATTTAACATTAAATGATGGTGATTAAATTTAACATTAAATGATGATACTGTACGATTACAATAATCCATGAATATAGCTTTCTGTGTGCTACATTTTTCAATAATTCAGATGCGTCAATTTTACGAGTCTATTTGCCAAGTGTCGAAGGATAGGATTGAATTGCCTCCTTAAAATTTAATTTTAAAATCAACTCCTGGAATTTTATAAAAAAAAAAATTATTTTAAACCAACCTCCTACCTCTCGAAGATACTATCTATCCCTACGAATAGGTATTGCAATGGATGAGAAGGTTTGGTTTGTCGCTCTACGTTCAGTTGTGCACACTTTGGGCTCATTAGACCGGTACCTACAGTTTAAAGTGGATTCCAAACCACTCACAAACATCCATACCACCGCCAGGATTCGAAGCTGTAGCCTGTGGTACCGAAGGCCAGAGCGCCAGCCAATTGACAATGGATGAGAAGAAATTCACTTGAATATTCGCACAGGAAAGCAGTCCGTTGCCCAGTTAGAAATTTCGAAGCTATTTCGCAAAGTATTGGATGGTTAAACTATGATGAAATCCACCTCATTTGTATCTGTTTTACCACTTGTTTTTTATGTCTGTAAAATCTCAGATAAAAAGCATTCCGTTATCTTCCGGTTGTGCAAGAAACAGCAAATTACAAAAATGAGCTTTCACTTTTCAAAAGTGAGCCTTCCCTTTTGAAAGCTTTTATTTCCCTAAAGGCGATAAAAAGCTGTCCTCTCAATACTAGAATACTAGTTACTAAATTAGTTTAGATTATTACAATGATTTGTTTTGTTACAATAACAAATTATATTTTTTTTGTGAACAATGAAGCAAAAGCTGTTGAAAACAGACGATTCTTGAAATAATAAAAAAAAAACATTAATTTTACAGCTAACAATTACACTTTATTTAATTAAAAATAATAATTAAAACGAAGCCCCTTTATTCCCCTTAGCAAAATGACTTAAAATAGAATTCTGGGAATATTTATCTGAAAGTGTATTGGAGCAAAAGATAAGTTCACGCCCATAATTTGAATCCTCTGAACTTTTGTAAAAGTATTCAACATATTTCATATTTGCCCATCATCCGTTCTCTCGTAGAAATAATTAATAATAATAATAATTTCCTCTCATGAAATTATTGTGGACTAGATGAAAAATTTCACTTGCCAAGTTTAATTACCGAAGAAACTTTTAATAAAACTTACCAAGGTACATTATTATTAATCACCAAACATAACAATTTATATTAATAATATAAACATGAAAAATTATTTATTTACTACATGCTTTTCAATTTGGCCTGATGGCTAGCGCTCTGGAACTCGTTAACACAGGTTTCGGGATCGTGACTCGGCATTGCCATGGATGATTGAAGAGGTTCGGAATCCATTTTAAACCGTAGGTCCCGGTCGGTCTAAAAAGGATCGTAGAGCGTTGTGAGGATAATGTTACTCGAGTCCGTAGATATCTTCAAGCTACACCCCAGCAAGTGTCCCTTGGGAGTGCTAAATGAGTAACAGCGGCGCAACCCTTGCTTATGGTATAATTATATTGCTGTCTCTGTATTGCCAGCTGCATTAGAACAATAACAATTTACCAGGAATATCATTGTAATCCAAAATCAACATTTAAACAAGTTTCATCTTCACATAACATTAATTATTTGATAGATTACAACTATTCAGAAGCATGTGTTCTTTGAATACTTATATTATTACCTATCATGAGTAGACGTACAGTTTTGAGGGGGAAAGGGAAATAAATTATTACTTTCACTATACTAAATAAAACAAGATATTCAGTACATGAAGTGTCAAAAGTAAAGCATTATTTATGTCTATCAGATGACAATGATAAGAAAATAAAGCAAATTATCTGCAACTTTTGATAATTTTCACATGATAAGAGAAGTTCCTCTTTTCAGAAAGCGATTTTTTTTTTATCCACTGGCGCATTTATGCTGACTGAGCGATTTAAAATCAAGGAATTTTCCCGCTTGGATAGTCGGTGGCTTCATATTCGCATTGGTTTTTCAGTAACGTGCAGGTCGTCTTATTTACCTCTCCGCAAACCTCTTTTGCAAAGACATGGCCAGTCAAGTGAGCGACTTCACTGTCAGGATCAGGAGATCGCACTTTTCCCGTCTGTCGGGGAAGATCTGATGTCCATGCAGAAGGACGGTGTCCTGTGCGACCCGCAGTTGAGGACGTCCACCGAAGCATTCCCGGCCCACACCGTCGTCCTGAACGCTCGCTCGCCTTCAGAGCCATGTTTTCGAACGACATAAGGGAAAAATCGAACAACTGCGTGTACATCACGGACTTGGAAGCAGCGCTCGCTCGCCTTCAGAGCCATGTTTTCGACACCGTGCGCAGACTGCTGCTCTGTGTGTACTCGGACTCCCTGGAGGACCTAGATTGGGAGAGTGCGTGCAATCTGTATGCCGCTGCTGACAAGTGCGACGTCAACTCCCTGAAGTACAAATGCGTGTTGTATTTGAAACAGAACCTCAAGTGTCCAACTGTTGCTCTGTCCTAGAAATGGCCGATCGACACCAGGACGCAGATATGAAGAGGACCGTACAGGACTTTATGGCTGTACTTGAAGATGATTTTCTTTTTAGCGATGATTGGATCGAGTTGGAAAAGAATATTCCCAAACTGGCTACAGAAACTCTCCGCTCTATACTTTTGAATAAACGAAAAGTGTAATAGTAGTGCCAATAGAGTGTAATGGCATTTATGTAACATAAATGCCAACTACTACGGATATTAACTATACTTTAGAAATAATAAATTTTGTATAATTTTTTGATTGATTAAGTTTGAATATTTTTCAATAAGATGCACAAATACTTTTGTTTTAAAATTTACCCTTTATTATCAAAATGAACTTTGAATTTGGTGCTTAAAAGAACTCATTGGATAAGTTCAGTATTGGTATGTATAAACTTTTTTTGTAAAGAATTTTATTAAGTTTATAGCCCTTAGAATACTCATATGAAAAGTACTGTGCAGTGTTAGATATTTAAAATATTTATATATTTTTCTATATTACATCCAATATATAATAAATAATTTCTGCAGATATTGGCAGCATTAAATGATCCTTTCATTAACCCCATTTGAATGAAAATTGCTCGGCCAAATCACAAAAAAAGAACCATATTTATAAATGCTATAAAGACCTAGACATCATAAAATTTATTGAGATCAATAGATTAAACTGGGATGCTCATGTATTTAGAATGAATGATTTAAACCCTGTAAAAAGGCTCGTTTTGGCAAAGCCACAGGGACAAAGAGGAAGAGGACGACCCAGTCATTCAATTCCTTCTATTAGCTCACACTCTCCCTATATATATCTTGTTCAAATTTTCAATCTTTAATAAAATACCTTTTATTCATCCTCTCAAGTTCAAATACATTTTTTTTTGAACTCGTAGTGGAGGACACTGGATGCTAATGCAGTTTTTTCAAATATTAATTAATTCATTTAGTTTTTTTTTAGATTTAAGTTGCATGTATCTACCCATAGATGACGCCATATAAACTTAAAAAAATAATTAAAATTATTTATAAAGGACTTTCTGCAATAGAGTGAAAAAAGTACGAATTGACTTTACATTTTTTTTTTTTTTATATTACTTGTTTTTCATGTAAAAACGCTTTCAAACATCTGAGTTGCTGACAATCAACTGGGAATCCAGTTGGATTGTCGCCCAACAGCTTGTAATGAACAATTCCTTTCTCACACTCAAAGGAACAATCTTTTTCGATAAATGTTCCTTAGAAGCAGTTGAAAAGGATTTTGCTGTACTAGGGGTTAAGAATTGGAGGGCCATTATCATCCAGAGGAATGCATCGAAATCTGTTTAAAGGAAAGGCTTGGCTCACTCTGGACTGTTGCGCTATTGATGATGATGATATATATCTATTATTAGGTTTCAAAAAAGGAATCCAGCTTCATTTCCCTTGAAATCAGTTTTTTTTCCAGCAAAACAATTCTGTTAGTTCTTAGAAGAGGATCATTTATTGGAGCAAGGTCCGGAAAATCCTCATGTCCCAGACAAATATTTTTTAGAAGACACTTAATTATTCTACGTTTGGAGTTTACCATTGTATGATCACACTTTTCTGTTGATCAACCAAGATAATTTTTCATGCAAAAACGCTTTCTAACATCTGAGTTGCGGACAGTCAACTTGCTGTAGGATTGTCGCCCAGCAACTTGTAATGAACAACTCCTTTCGCACACTCAAAGGAAGAATCGGTACTTACGTATTAACGCTACCTTGGCTACAGTTGCGCCAATAAAGAGCAATCTTGTTGTTCGCACGCGCACGCAGTTATCTTTTGAACGCCAACCGCAGCTACAGATTTGGCGATTTTTAAGTGGCGCCAATCTACACTTAAAATGTTTGTTCCAAATTTCCACAATGCAATCTGGTCCACCTACCTTCTTTTTTGGTTTATTCTCCATATCCAAGACACATAATTCACGCATGTAATTGTTCAAATCTATAACAGTTTTATCCGATAAATCAAGTTGCTTTTCACAAAATTTAATCGACGTCAACTCCCCGCACCAGCAGTATATGAATCTCAAAGCTGTACAAAATGGAATTCTGCTTCCCTCAAACCAGTTGTCTTTTCTAAGTCCCACACGATAAGCACACTGACTGAAATTGCATTTCCGAAACTTACGTTTACCAAAATAAAGTTTCATGTCATGGGAATTGGGACATTTTCGTTGTTTTGGTAAAATATTTCGCTCCTGAAAAATAAAATTGCATCTTGTTCTGTTTCTGGCAAATCCCAAATACGTATTTTCGTAGCACTACAAAATGGCGTCGAAAATCAGCAAATCTGCAGCTGTTAGATTGGCGCCACTTAAAAACCGCCAAATCTGTAGCTGTTAGATTGGCGCCACTTAAAACCGCCAAGTCTGTAGCCAAGGTAGCGTTAATACGTAAGTACCGAAAACTTCTTTCGATAAATGTTCCTTAAATGTTGGATAGGCTTTGAATGATGACACTAAACCACTGTCCTCTGGCAGCATTATAGAGCAGGGGTGGCCAACCCGCGGTCCACCTTGAAAATTTTTCCGACCCGCGAGATTTATCATACTTTTACAAAATATATTTATTTTATAATGGCGAAAGTAATGAAAACCAATGTATTAAAAATACATTCTGTGTGCATCCACATATTCAAAAATTAACTGTTCAAATTATAAGAAAAAGTTAAATTTAAAATAATATTCTTGCGAATATAGGACAGATATCGCGTGTTTTATCTATGAGTTTATAGTTATAAGTTCGCAGAAGAATTACATTACATTCTGCAAACTCATGATGCGAATGCATCTTGGAACATCTAATATAACAGGTTCTATGTTTCACTTTAAGTGACCATCCCTAGATACGCACAGTTGATTGTTGACAGCAAAGCAAACCAGATTCTTAGTCGAAGTTGTTAGCGCTTTTGTTTCAAATTCCATCTGCGAAGCTTTTCTTCTAAAATGAAATTGACCCAACACAAAGCACGTTCAGATAAAACGGACGCTCACCTCCAACACCCACTACGATGTGCAAATACCCAAATTGAGATTGATTTGCGAAGACTAAATGAAAGAGTGGAGAAACACATATCGCACTAGTGAAATAAATATTTTTCACGATTTCATTTATATTTATACATTTTTATATTTCATTTTTAGTAATATATTTCTTTACAATGTGCGTTTAGTACCATTATTATTATATTGTGTATGTTTACATGTAAGAATAATAGTAAACACAATAATAACTCATCATGTTTCCATTTTCACTCCAAAAAAAATGTCTATATTGATCTAAATCTAATATGGGGGATATATAATTTTATATGCGGCCCGCGGAGTTAGGATGCATTTTCAAAGTGGCCCGCAAGATCGTTTAAGATTGGTCATGCCTGTTAAAGAGTATTGATTGGTTAGTCACTGATAGATATTTTATCCTTAAATAAAAAAAGGAATTTTTGTTGCAAGCAGATACATAAAATGTTTCAGCCAAAACATGACAAGGACAAAATTTTGCAAACAAAATATTTATTTGTATTCGAGTCACTTTGAAGATCAGAGATGATAGGAGGATGTCATCACCAGAACACACAGATTTGACAGCGAATACACTCGCAGTTCAAGCAAAGCATCACCGTTCTGCTCGCTGTCTGGTGTGGAATCCGTAAAACAGTATTGCTCTGGAATATTAGCAAGACTGGAAAATGTGCTGTGGTTAAGCATTACGTACACGCGCCAGCCAACTTTTGAAACCACCACTGATTTATAGCAGATAAAAATAATTATATATATATATACATTGCGCAGTAATACCTCGGTTTACGTCCTAAATCCGTTTTAGATCTCAGAACTTCTCATCAAATGAATTTCTTCCGTAGCGAATAAAGGAAAAATGATTCATCCGCTCACATAAAAACTATTGATATTGACATATGCATCCTTGGGGTGAAATACAAATAAAAAAAAATAAAATAAAAAATGTGGTTAATTTAAATATGTAAGTAAATGAAAATTCAAAAGATTTAATTTCCCCTATTCGGACATGGTTGAAGATCGCCTGATTTGATGTTTATTGAAGATCTGCCGTAAAGAACATTGTTTTCGCATTCTCCCGGGGATGTTTCGGGGAACAGTGTCCATTCCAGACAATACTATTACGGCATGTGATATTTCTCCGCAAGTTCAAAAAAAAAAAAAAAAAAAAGATCTCTTTATTGGCATTGTTTGTAATGCAAACGTATGAAATGGAGAAATATTTCAGAAAGATTATTATTTTAGACACTAAAGGTCCTTTCTCATTTAGCTACTGCCACACATATACTTTGGTTCTTAAAAAGATTGCTAGAGTATTCACCTGTGATGTAACAAAAGAAAAAAAAAAACATTAAAATTTTTTTTATAATAAGTAAGGTCATTTAAAAAATACAACACCTTACCGGCAAGGTTAAGGGAAAAATCAAACTTTTTTTGATTTACAATACATAAATAATAAATTGTATATTTTATAGATCTTTGAAAGTTGGCTGGCATGTGCACATTTATTCTTTACATTAACTGTGTAACTAACAACTTACAGACCTGAATCCTAGTATCTTATGATGGGAAGAAAAATACATGAATTTTTATTTACAGTAAAACATTAAGCATAATATATTAACAATGGAATGAAACACATAAAAACAGCAGTTCACTTTCCAAAGTTTAAAAGGCCTGTGCAAAATGTTTGTTTACATGAAATACATACCCTACTGCTTCTATAAAAGGAACTTAACAAGGAATACAATTTTAATTCCAGCAATGAACTCCTTCTCTTCCTTTTATGTCCAGCATACTTTCAAATGCTTACATAAAAAATCAAAGTAATTCAGTTCATATTCAAAAACAGTTTACAATGCATAGTCTTTTTCATAGACACAATAAATAACAATGAAATAAATTTTAAAGTACAGGATAATTCAAATTCCATTATTAGAAGATTGAAAAATGGGAATACTGATATTGCTTACTTTGTATGTGATTGTTATGCGGAAGAAAACAATTATTTTTATTGATAATAACAAACAATAATGTAGACATTTAAAGAGGAAATGCTCCATTGAATTTCAGTTCAGTGAAAATGATTTGTTTCTCATCGCCCCTAAAGAGTGCCCTCGCCCCCCCATGTTTTAATATGACGCAATTTTTGAAATTTGTCATTCTCAGATGTAATTATAGAAAGATAAATCCTTTCTTCTTTTTAATTTTATCAAAATTGTTACGTTTTTCATTAAAATTATCACGCCTCGAGAATGGGTATTTGAAAAATTCCAATTTTTAAAAATATTTACTGATACTTGAGTGAGTGAAAGCATTAAAAAATCATTAACAAAACTAATAAAAATTACACTTATAATAATTATCCATCCTTTTCAGCAGAAGGGGGAAGTTAATAAAGACATTAAAGCTAACAGAATTGAAATGGACGAACCATTATGTGACATGGAAGGGCAAATTTATTTTATAAAATACAATAGTGGACAGTAATCCTTGTAGAAGAGTAATCGGGGAATATTATATCCCTTCAAAACTAGATCAGTAACAACCCATGAAAAAGAAAAAAATAATTCCTTCTATTTAAATGCACTTAATTAAATTTTAAATCAAAAAACAGTTCAACAAGAAATTTCTATTACTCCTGATTGTGAAACATGTAGCTCAGATATTGCCTTATGAATATTTATATATACGAGAAAGAAGATATAATTTAAAAGGAAAAAACTAATCTTGAAATTTGTAACTAAAGTAATGCAAACCCCTCTTTCGACTAAAGCACAGATTTTATATTTCCATATAAATTTTTCTATGCACAAAGGTTTAATGAGAGCAACGTGCTTTCTTAAAACTTTAAACCAATGATATAAAATACATGTAAGGGTGCCTCTCGAAGATCAGAAAGTTTCTGTGTAGCATGCACAATGGAGGAATAGTTGCTTCATAAGAATAAATGGAACATTACATTTCATGCCGTTAAAATAATGAAGTTTAGAAATAAAACACACTTGGCAAAGGTTGGAAACATAGATTGATTGATTATGACCCACAAATTGTCAGTTGATCATGATAAAGACTGTTCAATCAATTTTGAGCAATACTATTTTCTCTGGGACTGTAACTTAATAATATTTGAAAGCATTTTCTGAAAACCAGATCAATTTTGAATGAATCTTATGAAGCAATAGTGCTTTTTTTTAAATAAAAAGATTGTCTGTGTTAAAGCAGCAGTCTTTAACAATTGATAGAACATTTATGAATGTTAAACTATTTCATGGAAACCATTCTCATATAAAGATAAAGATCGCCCCCCTCAAAAAAATACAACTTGCATCAATTTAAGATACACAACAAATATTGTCACTAAGTAATAGAAAACAACAATTTGTAGAACATGATGCAAGAAAGGGGCTAGATTCAAACAAAATACAGTTTAAATACCGCTGTCTTAAAGCAATTTTGTCTTGATCCTAGCAATAAAAGCTTGTGTAAAAAAGTAACTAATTTTGTAAAGGCAAATGTGTTATAAAATTAATTAATCCAATGTATATATGCATTCAAAATCAAGCAAAATTTATTTGAATAAAAAAACATAACTTTGTCTTATTAAAAAATATTTAATATGAACAGTTATGCACATATTCAAAATAATAACTAATCTTAGAGTAATATCCCGAATAACTAAATATAGTTTTAGTTTGTTCATGTGTTAAAGTCACCTTCTAATATAATAATGAAAATTACTGAATTACTTTGGCTCTACCTTTCTAACCAAAAAGAAAAATGGTTCACATCATCAAATATCATTTAAATAACAATCACAGTACACTTTTTGGGGGAAAAAAAAAGTACAACATATTCAGTAAAAGTAGCCACCTTCAAACTATTATTGTGGCTTCTCATTATGGGCTTTTTTTTTAAAGAAAATAAATTCCCCTGCAAAATATTTAATTAATAGAACCTTGCCTACATACATAGCACAGAAATAATACAACCCTCATTACATACAACTAGTGAATTGTAGACCATTCATTAAAAGTGGACGGAAAGTTCTACGAGGAATTTGAAAACAAACAACTGTAGATTCTTTTGTCACACAAATAGCACTAGTGAGATTAATGTGAAAATAAATAGAAATCAATTCACAGCAAGCAAGAGTGAACGAATTTAAAATCATGAATTATTACTGTTGAGAATTAACATTAACTTTTTCTCTGAACAGCGACGATGTTTCTTTATAATGGTTGCTATATTACATTGTTTGCAGAAACAAAAACTGCACGTATTACACAAAAATAGCAGTCTTAAAACAGAAAACTACACCCAAAGTATCTTTTTTTTTACATTATCACAATAACATGAAGAGGAAAGCAATACTTTACAGTTTGTGGATACACAAGTTGTAAATGAGGAGTACATAATAAGTTACAAAAATTCAGCTAGCTAATTTTTATCTATTTTTAAATCGTTAGTTTTTACATCATGAGTGACGACTTTTCACCTTAAAAATTTCTAGTTCTTCATATGATATCATTGTTAAGTGTGTCATTAATTTTAAAAAGGAAAACAATGAGGAATAGGGAGAGGATGAGCAAACAGCAAGTCCAAAAAATTATTTGTTGCTAACATAAATATAAAATCTTTAAAATCCACCAACAACAGAATTAATGGCTACTTATATTTAAAAGCTTACAAAGGGTAGAGAACATCAGAAGTAGGGATTCTGTCAAAAAAATTTCCGACTCCGATTTTTCTGTAATATGTACTACAATCTTTACTAATAGATTTAGAAAAATTTCTTTTAATACATTTTTTCATTTTTATTGAAATTATATAACTATAAAAACATTTTTTACAATTTTAAAGGTGTAGTATTTACACTCACTTAAAAGACATCCTTGCACTCTAAATTTGGATACAAAAAAGAATTATATGTCCTATAAAAAAAGAGTAGTAAATTAACAGTATAATGGAATAGCTTAAGACAAGCCAATTGTACATTTTAATCGAACTGTATTTGGATATATTAAATCTTTGTGCTTAAAAATAAATTTTTTTTTTCCATTGATAAACCAGGATAGATTTTGTGAATCTCAGTGCTGAGAAAATCTACCAATACTTACTTGGTTAACTTGTCTAAGTTATTAAAGTAATTGTCCATGTTTTTGATTGTTTTATTGGACGATACAACTAAATTGCTTTTTTAACAGTTACTTTTAATATTAAATTCTAGAATTTTGAAAATATAAAAATCGTCCTTATAAAAGATTTAGATTTTTATAGATTAAAGTTGGATTTTTAAACCAACTCCTGACTCTGATTTGCCATCACCAATTTGCTAGAACCCACTTATTATACTATAGGACTTAAAACAAAGAATAGCAATTTACACAATTGGTAAATTTCAGAGATTTTTTTTAAATTTGGAAGGTTTGTTAAATGTCGTAATTAAAAATGTAAAATAACACATAATAATGGAATTGCTAAATTAGAAGCACACAATATTATTTAGGGAAGGGCCAATTGATGATTTTGACTTCTTTCTATTACCATTCTGCTTATAATAATTGTTAAAAAATATCAGTGGTACTTTTTTCTTGTTTGCAAAAAAAAAACCTTTATTTTTTCCACAGCAAATTCAAAAGATAAAAAATTGGATTTAAAATTAATTGATTGAAAGAAAATCATCTTTAAGCAAAATCTATCATTTATCAAGACTGTCAAAAAAATAGTAAAAAATGTCTCACTCTTCAGAAGCAATAAAGTTAAGAAATATTTCTGAACTAAACCAGGCATTAATTTTCAATGACTTGATTTAGAAAGCATATTGTATGAACAATCATCACCAAAACATTGCATTATTAGAAGAAAGCATTCATTTCATTTAATAAGCAAATATGTCCTATTACTGTTTTTAAAACTATACAAATCTGCATAGAACTACAAATATTTTAGATCCAAAACCAAAATTTTCAAAAGATTTTAAATTAGTATTTATTTATTATAAAGCACTGAAATTCAACAATGGTATATTTCAAAACCAAAACAGAAATTGACATTTAATTTAGAATTGTAATCAACATAACATTTAAAAACAATTTTTTAACTCAATTTGAAAATTAATCAAAATAAATATAAAATATATAATTCAATCAAACAGAAAATTTCCTAGATAGATAGATACACTTATGACTAGAAGCATAAGTTAACAAGGGAAAAAAATTATATTTTAGAGTTAATTTAAAGATTTCTTTTTAATAATGATGCATATTATCACAAGTAACAACTAATTTATCACATAAAATAGAATGACATATTTAACGATTAAATATATTTTTATAAATACTTCTTATAATTAATAACATCAGAATTTGTACTCCAAAATAAGCAACTTTGTTACAAGAAATATAGAAATAATGTCATAGCAAATGTAAAAGAAGAATCTGTATATTGCCATTGAATATGAAGTTATCTTTGGTAAAGAGTCACAGTTTATTTCACTCAATCAAATTGTGAATATAGTATTTGATATTTATAAATACAACACAAGGTTTTTTTATTTTGTGAAAGAAACATTAAGAATTTATTAATGCAGATAGTAACTTCAGATTAATATATGCACTAATAAAATTATATAAAAATAACTTTGATTCAAAATCTTTTTTTTTTTTTTTTTTTTTGGTAATATTTCTGGATATAAAAATAATTTAATTAAAATACATTTAGAAAACTAAAATAAACAAAAATTTGCCCCGAGAAACCATAGTCTGACCAAAGATTGTATGGAAGGGTAAACATCTAGTTTAATGACATAAAAGGGCAAATAAATTATTTAAGGGTGTTAGTCAGAAGCGACAAAAAACTGCTTTTAAAGGAAAAAGTATATAGTTAGTGTGGAATTTTTCATCTTGTTTTTCTTTTAATATCGTTTCATCTAATATATTCATTAATAAAAATTAAAATTATTTTAACCATAGTTAAAATCCCTCTTAAATAACATTTCCTTCGCTAATAGGGGGCACTTTCTGAATCTGTCTAATTTAGCCACTTGCCGATCGGTGGTCGGACTATAATCGATTTTTCTTTTTAAAATATATTAATAAAGGTGGACTTTTCAAATAAATGTACATGCAGGTTAGTGATTCTATTATTTATGTTAAATAGAATGGGATTTTTTTTAAAGAAGAAACATACTCTCTATTATGCTTTGATGAATAAGAGCAGTTTAATAAATAAATTAAAATCATAAATCTAGTTGAAACATTATTATTTATACACTTAACATATACATATTCCAATGGATATTATACATCACTCATTAATAATTTTCCAGAAAAATAAATTTTCTTTCATTAGATTCTTTTTATTTTGAAAACAAAAGTTGTAAGAAAATGAAAAAAAATATTTAAAGAAATTTATTTTCTGCATGAAAACTGAGAAAAAAATTAATTAAGAGGCTTTTTTTTAAGCAAAGCAATAAAAAAAAATATGCATCAATAATGTTTCAAAAAATAAAGCAACAAAGAAATTTAACAGAAAATTAAAATCACAACAACAGATGCAATAACAAATAAAATTCATTTCCAAAAACAATCTATCAGTATTCAATTTAAATACAAAGACTTCTTGGCAAATAATTTCATTTTTTAAATAGTCTCTGAAAAAGTGCATAAATTATGTCTTAATTCTGTTTTTCAATAGAAAGCCCCTCCCCCCAGTTTTGTAGAGAATATCTGAAAAGTCGAAAATCAACAAATATTTTAATCCTTTTGAACATAAATGAAGTATCAAATATTTACAAATAGCTTTTTTTCATGAGTGTAACATTAAAAAGAAAAAAAACTGTTTTGAAATGTATGATCTTTCATTTCATTAAATATTGTATTTTAAAGATTCGTTTTCTTTAGGAAAAATTTAATACTTATTATATTATTTTTCATATCAATACATAAATTGGATTTGTGCAAGTAAGCATTTACCTTTTGATGTCTAATATCTTGAAGAATTTAAATAAAGCTTGATATCTGTACATAGTTCAAATGAAATAATCTGAATAAATATCAAAGTTATTAGGATATTTCCTTTAATAATATAGAAGGAAGGGGGACATTAAATAAATTTTTTCTCTCTAAATAATATAAAAATTTGAGTATCTTTGTCTTAATTGCTGGCAAAACATTAAGACCCTTACAGAACTGGAATAACACAACAAATGCATACAAGAAAACAGAATTGACTCTCAAAAATATATCATCTGATGCTGAAAATATCCTATCGCAGCTTTGTCGAAATTAAAGCACCAGCAGAAATATGACTTAGAAGCACCTGTACAGAAGTGGAGGGGACTGAAAGGGAGGTACAGGGGAGTGTTATCAACCTGTCAAAGGGTGCAAGTCCACTTTGACTCGTTCATCACTACTCAGCATCCCAACTGTGGGGTAGAAACCACCTTTAGGGATGCACACATCTTTCTGGCCAACCGTTTTTCCATTCCGAGTAAAAAAAACCTGAAAAAAATATATATATAAAAATTTTTTTTTAAAGTCAATTACTACTTCTTTTTCCACTATATTGCAGAAATCCTTTATAAATAATTTTCATTCATTTTTTAAATTAAAAAAAATTATCTCTCTCACTCACATACACACTTTCCATCTATTCACATGTTCCCTCCTTGACTCAGACTAGAACTCCACAATGAAAAAGAAACTTTTTTCCAGCTATCTACATGTTTCGCCACTGACGGTATTTATTCCTAAATTTATATCCTGCTATTTTTTATAAGAGAAATGTTTTTCTCCCATATGACACTAAAATTAATTAATAAATTTAATTATTGAATTAATATTTGAAAAAATGTAATAACAGCAAGTGTCATCCACTACAAGTTTAAAACTAATAGTAGGAATTGAAAAAATTAGAGTCATGTAAAAATATTGAAAATGAATAAGTTTTGCATGAAAAATCAATAGTTATACCATATCAGTTTATACTTTGTGATAAATATTTTTAGGCACAAATAAGCCAAATTTTTTTTCCTTAATAAATATCATTAAATTAATATACATTAAATGTGGCCTAAAACAATTTTTTCATCAAAGATCCAAAGAGATCAGATGATCCAAAGAAAAATAAAATTTCAACATCAAAGGCTTAGAGTATTGACAGGATTTCTTGTGGCACTTTTTGTAACCTCTCTCTACTTTAGAAGAGGAATCTAAAAATGTTCAATAAATGTTGTAAGATTTATGAATGTTTAAAAAGCAAGAAGATTTTATTGTGTGTGATTTTAAATCACAGACAATAAAATCTTCTTCTTACTTTTTAAACATTCTTAAATCTTTCTTAAAAGAATGTGTGAAGTGATGTTTAATAAGATAAACTTTTCTACAAATTAGGAAAATCATGGAACGTCAAGTGTGTAGAGTGAAAACCAATGTGAGTACGATGGGTTCAAGCACTTTTGAAACCAAAAAGACATGATAAAAGACGATTATGGTTATCAAACAACATGCAACATTACAATCTATTACTAAAGAAGCCTTTTCTGGTTGTATCTAGGATCTTTATGAACAATGTTATAAATCTGTTGTGGCAAAGAGAACTGTTTTGAAAAAGAGGCAAATAAAAGAGTTTTATTTGTAACAAATATATTTTGCTTCATGATAATCACCAAACCTTTCAGGCATATTCTATACAACAGTAAGATTAAACAAAAATTAAGAATTTAAGAAAGGACTAGTTACCTGTATAGTGACTCCTGTTTCAATATTCTCTTTTTCTTTCCACCACTCTTCATCTTCAGATTCACTGAAGGAACCAGAGAAGTCATCCTCCAAGTCCAAATTGAGAGAGGAAGGAGCATTGCTCTCAGCATCACAATCAAAAAAGCTCACAAAGTCTCTAGGAAAGATGATTCCACAGCCCATTATATCACCTAGAAACACAAAAGATAATTTTTAATAGATCACAACACTTAAACAATTGAGGTTCAGTGGGTTGAAAAGGTAGATTTAAGTTTATGTGGTCCTATCTTTAACAATATATCACAAAAAAATTATTGAGTCATTTAATTCTATGAAAACAATTAAACATTTGGATAATGCTCATTTTTCATTAGTAAACACATCGACACAAGAAATTTTAAATAAATGTTCTTATGCTATTGAAAATTCTTCATAACTTTAAGGACATTTTTTATACAATTCTAGACTATTTAATAACAGAGGGGGAAAATGTAACATTAGGAATTTAAAAACAAAGTTTTCCTTCCCTTTCATTTTCTAAAAAGTGGGATCAGAATATAACATTGCACAAGAACATAGATTTTAATATCACTTTATGTCATAACTATTCATTCTATCCTGCATTGTAGAACAAGCAAATTTTGTTAAAATTGAGCAAATCATACTTGTTTTGAATGCAAGAACATTCAACTATTAGATATATTAGTTTATTGAGTTTATTGTTATTGATGATGAACAAGTATTTTGAAAGTTTGAGCCAGGATGCATGCTAATAATGGAAAAGTATTAACAAAGAATGGCTTTTAAAAATAATACATACTTACAAAATAACTAGTTTTGACCATTTAAAATGAATAATGATGGATTTGAAAGATAAAGCCATAAACTTAATATTTATCATCAGTTAAGTGTATCCATTTAAAAGAATTGGTTATTTAATCAAGTGAAATTTAAATACATTTTGTCAAAATATTTTCAATACATAATATAAACAAAGCTTTACCTTTTCAATTAATAAATTTAATCTATAAGCCATTACTTGAAATAATAACGAATATCACTGAAGTACTTATTTGCACACACACATAAAATAAAAGCCTAGGTTCATATTTCTACATTGCCATAAATCAAAATGGACTGCAAATATTGATAATAAAGCAAATTCTTTCCCAGCTATCATACAGGATTTAGTTGTTTTTGAGGTCCTTATTTTGTATTTAGCATTGCTATAGTTGAAA
Source organism: Caerostris extrusa (assembly GCA_021605095.1). Taxonomy (NCBI): domain Eukaryota; kingdom Metazoa; phylum Arthropoda; class Arachnida; order Araneae; family Araneidae; genus Caerostris; species Caerostris extrusa. Next base: position 109,237 of record BPLR01004657.1, read on the forward strand.
TTTAAAAAATATCATGAAGTATAGATTTATCGTACATAATTGTTTAAATATAAATTAAATGAATTTTACATAATTCAGATAAGTGTATTATAAAAAATTTCCTTAGTTGATTTTATGCATACATTAAAACTTTTTAATTTTGAGAGAGATCAAAATTATAAATTATATTATATTACTAAACTAAACAAAAAGAAAACAAAATAATCATACTACTACAGAAAAAAAAATGTATAATTGAATTTACCTTTATGACATCGAGGACCAAATGGATCGCCAACACCACTCCCAACAAAAATTTTACCATCATCTAAAAAAAAAAATTTTTTTAAATAAAATCATAAACAAACAATATTAACTACTACATCTACCTCTCAATCAGAAACTTTGTGAATGTAATTAAGAGTTTTAACATCATAATCAGGTATCATCACAATATTTAGCAACATTTACAAGTTTGTAAAGTGATTTGTATAAAGCTAAAAGACTTGGCATTTACTTAAATATAAATATTTAACACAAATTTATTTTGAAAACTGAAAATGAAACAAAAATTCTATTTTTAGAAATGTTATTTATTTCAACACATTTTTCTTTTATTACAGTTTACCTTTACAAAAATGAAAGTGAATTTAAAGCATTTGAAGTTTATACATAATTTTATTCCGGCAATTGATAGTTATTTAAAAAAAAAAAAAAATTATATATATATAAATTATAATACCTGCATGATATGCTATGGATCCTTTATTCCATCCTGGATGCCTGTACTTAGGATAATCCTAAAAGACAATAACAATAGATGTAGGGGAAAATTCTTCCACACACTTTTACTTGAATTGTTTAACAAATTTATGCAACAATAGCTCATCTAAAAAGCAATATAGTAAATTTACAGCCTATAATATGTGAACAAACTAAATCTTTCACTGTGATTAACTTCTAGAAAACTTGCTGAGTACTTCTTTTAAGTATTAAATAGAAATGTGATAATGAAAAGAATAATAACACAAAAAGATTTCACAACAATAGATTTTTCAAAATATTAAAAAAAAAAAAACATTAATAGAAAATTAAGAAGAGACAATTATAAAGGTGGGAGCAAGGTATACATATCATTGAGTCTGCCATGTTTTCTTTGTTTAATCATTTAATAGAGTTTCAAAGCATAATAGGAAAACCTACATCTAAAGAATTGCTGAGAGGTGTCATGCAAAGCTTATTTGATTGTGACTGAAATACATTTTAAAGAATCAATTTTAAAAATTATTATTAAAACTAGCATTTTAATTGCTGTCAATAGACAACAAATGGAAATCATATTTTAATAAGAAATACTCACAAAAAGGAATACCGAATATTTCCATGTATACAACGAGAATTTGTAGAACTTTTCAAAGTTAAAATATTGGGGTTGGATTATATATAGATCTGTTCTTCCCACAAAAGATACAAGTATTTTCGAGAGCAAGTGATGCATCACCAAATAATATCATTTAAGTTTATTTCATTTCACTTCTTAAGTTTAAGGGGAAAAAACATTTATTTTAAATGAAATGTGTTGTTTGTTTTATGAAAATAAAGTTTTATTTTAAAATTGTTTATATTGCTGGTTTGTTGTATCATTGCCCAAACGAAAAATCTGGTGCTGGCAAAATTTCCCCTGGCTAACAGAAAAGTACCAAAACTAATAATAATAGACTATCATAAATAAAGAAACATTACATGAATTAATTTTCTTTTTATTTTGACTATTTTTGTTTTGAACTTTTGGTAAATGTTTTTGAAGAAAAACACATTTTCAGCTTATAACTGAAATATATACGACAGGCAGGAAAAGAAATTTTCACTATCATTTGAAACATACACATAAATAATTAATTAACGAAATAAATTTTTAATTTATTTATAGGTTTCTTTTGTGCCAAACAAAGTTATAATTACTTATAGTATTATTAAATATATATATATATATATATATATATATATATTCATTTTATTTCTGCTGAGCACTTTCGAACTTTGTTAAAAGGTTCTACAGATAAAATGCAAAAGATTATTTTTACCTATTTAATGAACTTTCAAATATGTCATTAACTAAAAGAAGAAACTTCAAAAAAAAAAAATTATTTTTAACATTAAAGCCCATAATTTGGGCAAATCGTTGAAGAGGGTAAAAATATCTGAAAAATTAATAAACTTTTTTCATAATATTTAGCATTATTCTAGCTATATAAATTGTCAAATAAATAATAATATATTTAAAATCAGATTCTATTTTTTAAATTTAGTAGCATTTATTAAAAAAAAAAAAAAATGACAGTTCATAGCTATAATTTAAAATTACAAAGTAGAGATATTCAATAATATCAAATTTTTGTAAAAAAATTTATTATACAGTAACATTTCTATGGTCAATACCTATGTCTGTGCAGTTTTGTGACCTCTTAAAATATATCTCCTTATAGCACCATGGTTGTACAATTTAGTTGGATTAACAAGTGATGATTTAGTTTTAAGAAGTATATCAAAAGATAAAATTTAAATTAAAAATGTACATGTTTAATGTGATTAATATGAACACGTTAAACATGCATGTTGAATATATACTATTTAATAAAAATCATTGTGTCGACATCTAGGATTCAAGATCAACAAACACTCAAATCCCAATGGGAGGAAAAAAAGTAGCCCTGATCAATGTCCAATTATAGAATGTGTTGAATTTAAAATGCTGGATTAAAGAGAGGTTACTGTATTATGCAACTGATGTACTCAATTTTGAACTCACTTTATAAATTTTTTATTTTTGAATATCACACTAATAAAAAAATATCGATTAAAGTTAACAATGATGAACACTTACTTTTCTAGCTAATCCTATAGCTATGTAACAATTTTCCCCAGGGTCTAATATCTCAATTTCAAAATAATGATGAGTCGTATCTAAAGGATATTTTGCTTGAGCTAACCCAACATCAATTATACTCTTACCTCGACCAGAGTACTCTAAAATCTAAAGTGAAAATTTAATAAATTGTTATTTAGAAATCTTTTTGTAATTCTATTTTGTAAAAAAAAAAAATGATTATATAGTAAAGTCTCTTTAATCCACAAAGATTTCACTTATTAGTTTTCATAAGATTATCATTATACAGTTTCACTTAATTATAGATTAGTTTAAATACAAAGAAAAATAAAGAATGAATAAATTTATGTAGAATTCTTCCTAAAAAAATTAAAATAAATATTCACATTTTATTTTAAAAAAACAAATATAATAAAAATAACTTTTTAAAACTACTTTTCTAAAAAAAAAAAAAACAACACCCATCCATTTTTAAAAAATTATTTTAACTATCCTTAAGATCAGAATTAATCTAGACATATACAATGATCTTTTGAAATCAATAGTATCTTTTACGAATACTTTTAGTTGAAGACTCTGGCAAACTAAGTGGGATAAAATTCGTTTCTCTCTTTTTCAAATTATTAAGCATATATTTTCTATTGCTTATTTATATATTTTCTTAAGTTTACAAGATTTAAAATTTGTCAATTTATTAACATTTAACTTTTTTCCTTGTATTTAATAAGAACATTGTATTTTTTTTTTTTTTTTTTGCCTTTTAATCTTTCTCTCTATAATAGATTTCACTAGTTGTTTAGAAGAGACTGAAAAAAAAACTGCCTTCTCAATGAATGAAGCAATGTCTTCTACTTGGTCTTTCATTTCCTTATATTTGCTTACTACATGAAAAAAAAAAAAAAAAAAAAAATACAAATTCTCATTAAGCAGATGAACCAATCCAGGGATAGAAAAAATTAATTCACTTTCATTGAGTTCCTGGCAACTAACACTCATCCAAATTAATCAATGATTTTAAGAGTTACATTAATGCCCTTAATTTTCTAGTGAGTTGATATGAAAATTACCAGATTTTAATAAATTTTAATGAGATGATTTGAACAATGACTATCAAGCATCTAAAATTTGAAGCTGTATATTTTTAAATACAGGTGTTTAAACAGAGATAAATATTTTATAAAGATCTTTTTCTAAAATGAAATTAAAATTTTATTGATATTAACTACTCTCTAATTTACTTTTAGGATTTCAAAGACTTTAAAGAATCAATATTATCAGAAAAAGTCTCCTGTCTTGAAATCTACCAGTAGGCAGATGGCCTTGGCCCACCATGGGGCTGTTGCACCAATGAAGAAGAAAAAATATATTTATTGACTTTTAAAACATAATTTCTATAAAATATTGAAGTGTAATCCTTAGTTGCTTATCCTTATTATTAGTACTAGCTGGCAAATAAACACTAACAATAATATATGTTCATTTTTATTTATGAACAGGAATTATTAAAAAAAAAAAATCCTTAGCTATAATTTATAATATTCACTATATTATTATAACATATATATTCTACCCAAATAATTATAATTTAAAGAAGAAAAGGAATTTAAAATTTTCAATGGTGGATGAAAAAGAATGCTAGATAATGTTGAAAACAATGTTAAATGAAATAAAATTGAAATGCATGTGTCGCATCCTGCATTAAATAACCTGAATTTTATTGATGAACATTCTAACTACTGAATTACCTAGAACATAACAATTATTATGTATTAAAATTATAAATATTATAATAAATTCATTATGATGACATTATAAATGGCAACTATAGTTAACTATTTTCTCACATTCTCTAACAGGGTTGATTCTTATCAATAACTATCAAAAAAGGAGTCAAACATACAACTCCATTGAGTTTAATGTCATGCAACCTAGACCATTCCTCTTCATTGCTGTCTATGCACATAGACATGTCTTCTTCTGGCATCCAACGCATGTCTAGGGTTAATCGGACCTCTTCTCCTACGGAATGGAAACCCACTGCAGGGTACAATGCACCTGTGGTATTGGAACAAATAGATGAACCAAACTGGAAAAAGAAAAAAATTACATGACAAAATGAATCACGATATACAGAGCCATAAAAATGTTTATAATTTAAAACTTGAATATATATATATATGTACTTAATTATAACAAACTTATATTTGGAAAAAAAATTAAGCCTTTTTTTTTTTTTTTTGTTTTTTTTAAAGAAAATGTCTAATAATTAAAAAATTAATAAAAACGTTATTGAATTAAAAGCAAAAATCGTTCTTCAAATATGATTTTAAGCAAAATGTTTTAGTAAAATCATTACTTAAATATTTTTTTTTACTGAAAATTTAGTTTATTAATACTAAATACTAATTAATATAATAAAATTAATACTAATAAATTTTATCTATTTGTTTTAAATTCAAATATTTCCTTACCTCTTTGCGTTATTTGTGAAAAAAACAAAACAGTAGTTTTGTCTGTTATTTTGCGATGCTGGGTCAAATCGAATACCAACTCCTATGTGGTCCCCTGCTTCACACATAGGACCAAATGCTATTCCTTTAGGAGCATCTCTGTATAAACTACAAAAAGAAAGATGAAATTTGTATATATATTTTTCTAAAAACCTAACATACTGGCCAATCATAAGCCACCAACTATAAATACTGTAACATTTAATGTATTCAGAAAATTTCTTCTAAGTAACTTGATAAATTAAACCAACAATATACAGAGAAAGTGTGAATGCAATACATTTGGAATGAAAATAATTGATATTCAATTTTATAAATTTTCAATCTAAGAGATACTGTTTTAAGTATTTTCTTGTGGAGTTTTCTTATGGAATGGAATAAAAGTTTGGTATGCTTGGTTGATAACTTTATACCTGGCATAATTTAAAATATGTCATTCGCAAATAATAAGTTTTTGTTAATTACGTATGTACCAGACATGAATTGAATGTAAAGTGACAGAGATGACTTGGAATGTTTTTACAGATGTAGTAATTTCTGGAAAGTTAAGTGTTTTATTCGCAAAGTGAATAAAAGAGGTGTGGTTAACAGTTTCTTGTACCTTCAAGTAAATTCTTAATGGCACAAAGGTATTTTTTGAAAAATAAATAAAATAACAATTTCAATTTACATTCGGAAAAATTGGTTCACTAATTTAATGAAAATATTTAAGAAAACTACACTGCAAGATCAATATGCAAGATTCATTCCTTAAATAATATTTTTTATTTTATTTTTCAAATAATATTGAAACTAAACCTTGACATGCAGATTTCTCTACTTAAATAAATTTAAAATAACACAAACAATTCCTGTTTTATAATAGGGATACAAATTTGTAACTTTAAAAAAAACAACACCTTTTTTTTTTTAAATATTTAAAATAACTATTTGATTATACAAATTACAAAACCACCAAAGAAATTTTAAATGTAATTTTTTTTTAATTGTAAATATTACTTATTTAATTTTTTTTTTAAATTTAATATTTTCTTAATTAAAGATTTTGTAAAAGTGTTGGACAAAAGTAATTTGGCTTCAAAACAAAAATAGAGGAATCTCGAGGAAATAAAAACAAAAGGCAATGCAATGCAAAAGTAATCTGAAGTTTTAGAATAAGGTCACTGAATATTTATGGCATTAGATATATGCTTGATAATAAAAATTGAATAATAACAGGAAGTATATTATCAGCAGCATTTTCTTATCAATATTATAGCAGAAAATATATATTTATAAATATATATAATGTAAGTAAAATAAATTATAATAGCATCAGTTTTAGATGTAAAAATAAAATTTGGAACTTACATAAAGAGTTTTTACATATTATTATACTATTAACACAGAATTTAGATTATCACTCAATGTACATGTATTTATTAACAAGGAGCCAAACAGCAGTTTTAATGTAGGAAATAGTGTTGAAATACAAAAAAATCTATGCACTCAAGTGTTATACAGAGAAAAAGGAAGAAACCTATTTTTGTGTTAAGAGAATTAAAACATGTACACATAAAAGCCACAATTAAATCATAGAAAAGTCTATTCATTTTGGTTTTGATTAATTTCACACCACAGCCAGCACAAATCAAATTTCTCTGAATGTTTAATTGAGACTAGTTAATTGAGTGCAACAGTATCAAGAAAACTTATTTATACTGATAGTTATGTTAATTATAACTACAAATTTCCTTACATATTTTGTATAGATACTGTTTGTTGAAATTAGAATAAAAAGATTTTACCTTCCTTCACCAACATGATAACCAATAGAATCTGGGATCCAGCCAGGATACTGATCCAGAGGATGTTTTGAAGACACAAGCCCCACAACAATGTTGCTCTCAACACCTGGATCGACAATTTCTATTTCAAAGTAGTTGTGTTCAGGAGTCAGAGGTTCAGCAGCTACATATAATCCAACATTTGCAAATTCGTCAGGAGCATAACTAATAAAATAATTTTCAATTATATATGAATACTAAAAATTTGAAATGAAAATTGTTATTAGGCATCATATTTCTACATATAGTTAGCTTTATCATCATTTTAGTTAATGAATATTTTATAATATGACATACTTGTAATGTAAAAACGTTTTATGTATAAAAAAAAGTGATTGTTAAACAACATAACCCATGAAAAAGTATTTTATTAAAAAAAAAAAAATACTAAAAAGAATCAAACTAGAAACATAAAATAAACTGAGTAGATTATTCTGACAATCAAAAACGATAAAACTTTGAACATTGTCACATATATGTTCAAAATATAACCCTTTTCTTGAATACATGTATGAATGTGATCTCCTGAATTTGAAGCCACTTTTCTGAATGCATAAATGCTTATTTTTTTAAATCTCATTTTAAATGCTTGAATGTTTGTATACTTTTAGATGAGCCATAGAAAGAAAACTGAGGATAACAAAGGTCAGAGGTCTTTCAAAATGAAGTGGTAAACAAAAAAAAATCTATGAGAAATGGCATTTCTGTTTAGATATATGGTATATAGCTCCCTTCTGCTAAAACTAGCAAAAGCATTCAACCACTTCAAGTAATGCAATAAATTGATGACGTCAGTTTAAAGTTTTATACATTGTATAATAATAAAAAGGTCATACTCATTGACAGGACATAGCATATTAGACATTAATTTTTGATGAATGTAGAAAACTCTCATGAAACACATGCAGATTTTTTTGTGCTCCATATTTGTGTGTTTCAGCTGTTGATGAAGCAAACTTTCATTTGCAAACACACATGAATCAACTTTTTCTATATTGATACTGAATAAATGATCCAAGCCACGGATAGTAGTGTAACTACTTAAGTCGATCAAATGCTTTCAATTCTTGGAACATCCCAAAAATGATAAGAATAAAGATGCAACTTCAATGTTTTTTGTACACTCCCATATGATACACTTGATTGCAATGCCACCTTTTTCACACTCTTTGTTGGTGACTGCAGCATTTTATTGCTGACTACGTCTACTTTGTCAAGACTCTAAACACGTGGGCAGCCACTTCCTTTTTTTATCAAATATGTTTCCAGTTTTACAAATATCAAGAGAAAAATCATTGTATTGTCTAGTTTACAAACATTTGGAATGGTGTCTTTAAACACTCTAATAATTTTTGAAAAGTAACATTATATATAAAAAAAAAATTGTTTTGCTAGAGATAACTCATCTTGATCTTGCACTAAATAAATAACTTTTAAATCTAACAGCATGAACTATAACCAAAATTTCAAGTAAGACATTACTTGCAACAGTATAGAAATGCCATTTTTTAAACGATTTTGTTATTAACTTCTATTTTAGAATTTTCATAGTTTTTGAAAATTGGGTTTGAATGAGATTACTATAATACTTTCGAGAAAGTTTTCGGAAGATGATATATAAATAAGAAAATGTATAGAGAGTTGGGTGCAATAAGTAAAAAAAATAGTTCAGTTTTTGTTTTTAACTTAGTAATGTCTTAAATACTATTTTATTTGCTTTGTGTTAACATATAGAAGTGTTTTCTTAAAAAGACAAGATATATATTTGATATGAATGCTTAAGAACATAATTTGCTAACTTTTATATTAAGCTATTTGGAAAGTTATTAAATTTTTAGCTTCTAGGTTTTCAAAATGTTATTAATTCATAAAGCTATTTTTGGTTATATTTGAATTTGATAGCTTTGATAACCCCTTTGTTTATACTTTGACATAAATTAAATATACAGATACACAGAAGAGAAACCAAACGGAGATCTCAATATTATTTCTTACATATATAATAACTAATAACTTACAAGAATTTATCATATTAAAGCTTTTTATAGACTAAGCAAATCACAGGATGTCAAAAAACAAGAATCAGACAAAGATAACAAGCAAGTGTGAAATCCTCTAATCATAAAATCAAATTATGTAATTTTACGTTAAAAATATGATTCTATATTTTTTAAATTAATATATTTTGTAACAATTTCCAAAATGGTGGAATGTCTTTTTCTTGCAAGTTTCACAAAATAAACGTTATTTTTTTCTTTTTAAATAATTTTAAATTTAAATATAATTAATATCATATTGAGAAAATTTGAAAAGTTGCTTTAGTCAGTTTTTAACTGTACAAAGAAAGGTCACCTTATAAGATCTCCATCAACAGTCACACGTTCTTGTCGCACTTGCTTCATATGTTCACATAGCCTCTCAAATAAAGCTCTTCCATATAAACGGGAAGTGTGACGCTGGAGAACTCCGTCCATCTAGTAAAATAATTTTTTTTTTTTTAAATACTACTTTTTAAGAAATAAGCCTAATAATTCCTCATCACATTGCTTGTGTGAAAATCAATAAATAACACAATATAACAAATATCTTTATTAGGTTCTAATGCAAGCTTAATTTTAAACAATGGTCATTCAATATTATAAAATGAAATTTAAAATCAAGAAATACAGTTTTAATCAATATAATATGTAGAAAATTCTCTTATCTTCATTTCATATGAAATGTTTGTCATTTTTCATTGTAAGGTTGATTGTTTTCTTATTAATTCTCTTATATGCATTATAATAGTTTCTATGTATGTTAATATAAACTGAAACCTTAATGCTTATTTTTATTTTTTTTAAATAAGTGAGTAAAATATTCAATTGCATGATATAATAAAGAGCTACAGCATTTATAATTTACAAATAAGAAAACGATTTATCTTACAATGAGAAATGACAAACATTTTATATGAAATAACCATTTATTGAAACCTAATTTTTTTTGTGATAATTATAATTTCCAATATAATTTATTATCAGTTTGTAAAATATATCTTGTTATAATATTCATATCCTAACTAATATTTTATGTACATCAATAACAAGCATTAATATAATATGTAAGTTTCTTCTTAATTTTTATGTTTTAAAAACTTGTAAATGTTTTTAACAATATATGTAAAAAAGTAATAACTAAAATAATTTATACATTGAAAATAAAAACAATATAATTATACAGAAATTTTAATAATATTTTAAAGAAAACATCTCTTAAGATAAGAATGAATTTGATTAAAAAATGCATTAATTATTTTATCAGTCAAACCAAATAATAATAATAATAAAAAACTAATATTTTTCTACAACAACTAACAACCATCTTTTAAAAGAATCAACTTTAACAAAAATTAAAAAATTTTCTTACTAATTTTTGGTATCTACTTCAATTTTGAAACCTAAAAAAAAAAAAAATAATTGTAATGCTATTAATAAATTAAATACACAAAATGCCAAAGATAATATTACATTGATTTCCTAAGAAATTAGAACTGTGACATGAACTATTAATATGTATTATAATTAACTACTAATATATAGATTAATTTATGTTATGTATTAATCAAAAGTTATTTTTTTTATAATTATTATATAAAAAAACAGAAATATATACAGCCCAAACACAATTTATAAAGAATAAATAAGTTGATATAAAATATAGATATTTCTCAACACATTGAAAAATGTGTTTGAAATATATATATTTTTCAAGCATGTAAATTGTATTAAAATGTCAGATAACTATTCACAAATAATCAAATTTATCACAAAACTTATATGAAAAATTTTATTTGGCTTCAATTTAAACTTAAGTTAAATCAATAAAAAAAAATTTTAACACTGTTGCAAAAATTTCATTAATGTATTAAAAACCTTTTTATGAACAAAAATATATGTATTATAAATTTTGGCTGGAATACACTTAGATCCATATTATTGAGGCAAAATTTTTTTGGGAAAAAGACATCAGATCTAATACCTTCAATTTATTCATATTCTTAAAATTGGAAGAAATTTGGCTAATGCCTTAATGTACCAAGTTAGCGCTTTTCGAAATTACGTCAAGATAGCGGACGGCATTTCCCTTCATATTTTTAAAAGTAGATCTGCTGCGAGAGATGTAAAAATAAAACATAAAATTCGTCTATTCGCTATTTTCTGTTACTTTAACACTCCGACAAACTGTCACAAACTCACTTGAAAGTGAAGAGTTTATTACCTAAGAACGAAAAAGAATAAAAGTTGAGAAAATTGTTCCGAAATAATTCTTAGAATTTTTTCGGTGTTATTTTATTTCAACTGATCAATTTTATTATCAGTATCAGATTTTCGTCAAAAAACGATTTTAAACAGTTAAAAAAACATACCATGTATTGATTTGAAAAAAAATATTCTTTTTTAAATTATAAACTAATTTTTCAAAAGTTCAAGAATCACATAATATTAAAAATTTATACTTACCTCAGTTTAATACTAATAGTTTGATTTGGCATATCCTATCAGATAATAAAAAAAATAATATACAAATTACTGTTTACAACACGGACGATGACAGTTTATCACGCTGTTTAGTGTGCTTTATCTACAACATATGCATTTAATGAAATTGTTGCTGTATGCACCTACAACTTAAAATAAAACGGAAAATCATTTTGCGTCAACATCATCTCCACAAGGAAAGGTTGTTTCAATGTGTTTTGTAATTCGATGTTATTTTTTGCATTTCGGTTTCGTGCGTAAAACGATTGCGATTACATTGTGAAAAATATAAATTTATTACTTTTATAAGCTCTTTTAGTTTGAGTTTTTCTTTCAGATTGTTACTTCAAATAAAGTAAAAAAATGGTTTTTAATCTAAATTGTTCTTTATTCTCTTTTTTTCTCGGTTATATGTTTCAATGATTAACGATTTATAGAATTAAAAAATATGAGTGGAAATTAAATTCTTAAATTATTATTCGAAAAAAAAATCACTTAAAATTAGAATGAGATTTTAAATTTTTTTTTCTTCAGTATCTGAAAAAAATTAACTATTGAATCGATAAATAATTTTTTATAATGTATATATATATCAGTCATGCATGTTTAAGTTTCAGAAAACAACCAATCAAAATATTCTTTCTTAATTGGGCGGAGCAATGATTAGAGTTTGTAAGAGACGCATGTATCTATCTGTCTGTAGCATCACATCGTAACTTGTTTGCTAAAATTTTTATGAATCTGATAATAATTCTGGTATTAGAACGTGTTGATACTTTTAATACAACAAAAATGCCGCTTTGTGACAAAATTAAAAAAAATCTGCGCTTTGTAACATAATCTGAAGTGATCATACATGAAAAAACATTTTATGACAGCTATAAAATATGATATTTTGTAAATAATAAAACAACGATGTCAAAAGTAATTCCTTGCAAATTTTGTGATCCTGAGATTGAAAGTTTTAATATTCTTAGGGTAATATTTCATAAAATATTATTGTAAATAATTATGCTCTTATGATATTATTGAAAATGTGTGTTTCAAATGACGTTGCAATTTTATTTTCATTATAAAAATAAATAAAAGGTATACTCATTTAAAGAAAAATAAATTTTCTTGGTAATTAATATGCTATATATTTGTTTTAAGCACTTGGAAGACTATTATTTATATGCAAGGATTTCTTTTGACCACTGATTTCATATAAATAAATGCAAGATGTTTTTAAAGTCTTGTGGTATTGAAATAAAAACTATACAATCAATATATATTCATCAAAAAGTTACATTTCATTAAAAGCTTAAAAGAGATGAATTCATATTTCTTTACCTTCAATTGTTGTCAACAATTTTTTATAGAATTTTAACTTATGTTTAATTATGAAATTTGTGAAAAGTTATTAAATATCTTTGTCAAGAACTTTTAAGTACAATATTTAATTTAATTTAAAGTACAATTTTTTTAAATAAAATATAAGTATTTATTTATTGGGAATGTTAATAGTGATTTATTATTTACTTTGCACTTAATTGTTTTATTGTTTGACTTATAATGTTAGTAATTTATTAAAAGGTTCATTATAAAGCTCTATTTTAATGTATTATTGTTTTGTATAATAATATGCTAAAGTAGTTTTTCATAAGTATAATGAAGAAATTATGGGATTTTCCTTGGTTCAAATTTCTAGGAGTAATTGCCTCACATTCAGATGTTATGGAGAAAATAAATAAATAAAAACCAACAGAGGAATATGAATTTCAATATTATCTACTCTGTTGCTATCACTATCAAAAGCAGTTTTCCCACACAATTAGTGAGGAACCACTTGGATATTCTTGCTTGCTAGTTACATTCATTACCAATGGGCCATGAATAAGATTAAGTCATAAATGAATTTTTTTCTAAAATTGCAGGTGAGGGATATTAAATATAGTTAGAGTTCTCTACAAAATTTTCGTTTTTGTTACATAAGAGAAAATTATTTTTAAAAGTCAATATCCTTTTCCTACACCGAAGGTTTATAAAATTTGGGTTTCTTTCATCAATTATATATAGAGAGAGAGTGAGATGATATATATATATATTTTTTTGCATTGAAGTTATTGTATCTTATTTTTAATTTGCTTATTTTTTTTTCAATACTTATTTTTGAAAATATATAAAAATTATTATATTTTGATTTAAAATAGTTTTGAATTTATGAAAAGATAGCAAGCAGATGCAGTACAATCTTCTTTGTCAATTTTTATCTTTAGCTATAATTTCTGTCACTGAACAAAATGGCCACAAATAAATACAAAGAAAAAAAAAAAAAATTAGACTTTGTAACTAGTGATATATCATATCAATAAGGGGGAGGAGATACTATTTACTCAGCAAATTGAGAATACTGACAGATACCACCATATCTTTATTTGCGATCTATATTACATTTTTATCAACTATTAGGGCTTGTAAAATATTGGCTTCAAATAGTGTAATTTCTTAGTTGTAGGACAATTAAGATGTGCTTTATTCTAATTGCATGTAGTTAACTGAGAGAAAGCAAGGCTTGCTTAAAAATAATGGTGATATCTGGAAAAATAATTTCTTTTATTAAAGGGTTGAATATGTGAAATTATACAAATAGGACTTTGAATGGAACAATTTGAATACACTATTTCAAGAGCCAAAAATTGGATAAGCTTTATCCTTAAGTCTACAAGGTTACAAATCTTTTAGTAAAAATTAAAGTATTGTTACAGTCTTATAATATGTATCTTCAGACATATCAAATATGCAAGAATAAGAAAGAACTTTGTATCCAAAAGCACTTTGTAACTTGTTTCTTGAATGTACATATTTTGTGCATTGAAACAAAACATGTTCAATTTCTGGTGTTTTGCAGAATGGGTGTAAAGAAGATGGGGTCAAGCCAAATCTGTGGATTTTAGTGTTTGATGAGTATTTTTTTTGTGAGAAATCTTGAAAGAAAAATGTCTTATTTTCCATTAGTAAAGAGAAACCTACAAAAAGGTTTAAGATTGTTCAGATAAATAAATTCTTGAATGTATTTTCTATCTTCCCACTGTTATGTTGTTTTTGTATTTGCTTTCTTTTTTTTATTTTTTGTTGAAATATAAGGTCTTCCAGAGATATCCAATGAAAAATGATAATGTCTGCTGCAGACTTTGTTAATGAATCTGCTAGTTGCAATACCAACATGCCTTGTAGTTTAGATAAATTCATGTGATAAAATGTTTTGCAGTTGACTGCCGATAAGTTTAATGACTTGATTGGACTGGAATGGCAATTCTGTAAATATAGACTTGAAGAACTGAAAGACTGTCTGTGAGGATAATATAGTTTTGAACTGTGAGGACATAAGTTGAAATGGTTAAAATTAGTGCAAAGGCCTGATTTATGAAAATACTATTGTAACTTGAAATCTGTCCCGTAGAAAACTTGGGGAAAAAATTGAATGTTTTAGATGTATCCGAGACTCAAATTACCTCATCTTTCCAGTGTTCACATTTGTAATGTTGATAAAGGTGTTTATTGATGTGATGGCATAACTGTTTGTTTTGAAAGAGTAAATCATCAAGATGGAATGGGATTTTAGAGTACTGACTAACTGGTGGAAAAATGGAAATTGAAAGGATAAATTTTAAAGTGGTCTAGAAGGTTTGCAAAAAAGGATTGAGGAGAAATGGGATGTTTTAACCTTGGTGATTGATTTCCTGATCAAAGATAAATTAAGTGAGGAGAAGAGGATTTAAAAGAAATTTGGTTGATAAAAAAAGTATTCTGCCATCATATACTGCCTCTAAAACAATGGGAGTGGTCTATCTTCTTTGTATAAAATGGGAATCAGAGAATCCATTTTGGAAGTCTGATGCAAAACCTAAAGCAAGATGCTACAAAGTGTCTAGGATTTGGAGATCAGTATTGCTGAAGGTTGATAAAAATAAGGGCCCCATATTTGAATGGACTTCGAATTATAGAATTCGTAATTTGAATAAGTTGCCGGGACTGACAACTTCAGGAATTAGTCGTTATTGTTTTGAGAGCATTTATCTTTTTTTTATTTCCGTTCTATGAGGTCTAAAATATGGGTATGTTATTTCTAAGAAATAGGATATTGTAAATTTACAAATGCTCAGTTGGCATTTATTTTCTATTAAAAAAAAATTTACTGTTTCACATTTATCGGTTGAAGGGTGAATTTCCAAGTTTCACACCATTGAATGATTTTTTGAAAAGAAATTTGAAGAAAAATAACTTTTTCTAGACTTTTGTCATTCTAAGTAAGTCTGTCACAATTTTGTCATCCTATCTGCATGTAATAAACATTTGATATGAGCAATTTATTTGATATTTTCTTTCTTTTTTACGATTAGTGACAAATGACCAAACAATTGGTAATCTGTTATTAAGGTCCTGATGTCATAAGAAAAGTCTCAGAAATCATCTTATTACTCTTAAATAGTGTATACTGTTATAATAAAAGAAGTACCATTTAAATATGATATTTCATATATAATAGGTGCATAATTAAAATGCTTAGCCGATTTGCAGCGATAATGATTTGTGAGAGTGAAATATCTGAGAAAAGAAATGGTATCAGCTAGCATTGCACAATTTGGTGCAATGTGAATGAATTCGATACTTGCTGTATTACAAAATTTTTTTTTTAATTTGTGTTTCTTTAGATCTTCGTGTGTCTTTAATGCTGGCATTAAAAATATGTATTTTTACATGTTAAAAATATCTATCCCTTTTTTTTTTTTTTTTTTTTTTTTAAATGTTGTCCTCTTATTGTGATCTGGATGCTGAATTATATTCTGACAGCTTTGTTAAATACAAAGGTGAATTGCAAATTGTAATGATTCAGTTATACAAATTATATTTCTTAGTTAAAGTGCAATATAGAAAAAACTAAAGTTGTGAAACTATAATAAAATTTCATAGAGTTGAATATTGTTTTTATAATTTACAGTCGTATCTACCAGAAGAATATGAGTACATGGTCTGTAGTTTTAGTGGAGACAGTTCCCATTTAAAAACAAGACTTAGAACCAGTGGCAAAAACCAGAATTATGCACAAAAAGTGGTTGGAAGATTTTCAGATATATTCTAAGTGTACTATGAGAGTGGAGAGAACTTATCCTCATAGTGGAACAAAAAACGTTTTCAAAGTGAGAATATTATTAATCATTTTTATTTAAAGTACATAAAATTGTTTAGCTATTTAAACTCACTTTAAATATTTTATAGGTTGATCTACGGTGTCAACACAATACTAGACCTCGCAGTGATAAAGTGAGAGAAAAGAATCGTGTAAGAATACTGATTGTCCTGCTAAGATGGGAATTACTGTTAAACGAGTTGTGACTGAAAGAAAAGCAGGTTTATATTGCTTTATTATTTTAATTGGCATGTCTTTTTGAAAATAAATGTACTAAATTTTTATAGGTTTGAGTTAGGCTAGTTTCTTTTAGATTTATATGCTAAATCATTTTATTATAGATTTGCTGAATAACTTTTCTATTCATTGCTGCAATGTTTTTTTGCTATTTATTAAATATTTCCTATGGATTTTTTTTCATGTTTTTTGTAAATAATTTTTGATAAAGATATATAATTAATCATAATTTTAATTATATATCTTTCTTGAAATTTAAGAGAAGGGGTATTGGTAGAAAAAGTTCTTGTAAATATTATCAAGGATATTATTTCTCTGAAACCATTTTTTATCATGAAGTTTAACTGTCAGATTTCCTGCCACATGTTGAAGTTAATACTGTTTTTTATATTGAAGTCATTAAACAATAACTATAGCATTGTTGTTTTATCCAATGTCAAATAATTATTTTCATTTAAATCTGAAAGTATTATTAAATACTATACAGAAATTTTTGTAATTCATCTTTATTTGTGTAAAAGAATCTTTAATTGTTTAATTAAGGTAATTTCCTGTCTATAGATTATCCTGTCCTGTCCATGGATTATACAGAAAAGACTTAGAATTTCTTGGAATGGATTATAGAATAAAATCTACAAAAATATTTTACTTGGAAGTTTCTGTAATAATTAATTTTAAAATAATTGTCTCTAAAGGTACTTTTTTCTCACAAACATATTAAACAAAAACAGTAGTTAAAAATAAACAAATATTTTTTTAACCTCTTCTCTACCAAAAATAAAGTAAGAAATGGAAGCTGCAGTTATTGAAATATGCTTTTACAAAAGAAAGCAAATGCAAAAATCATTATATACCAATATGTGTGAGTGGATGGAAATAGACTATAATGAAATAAATATTTTCAGAAAGCCAAACTGATAATACAGATTTACAACTTCTTTATGGTCTTTATTGTTTATTTATGATTTTATTACTTCTTTCTTCATAAAGTGGAATTTTTTTATCATTATAAAATTTTTATTATTTTCACATGTTACTATTGTTCATTTTACCTTTATTTGTTTTATTTTTATGGAAAATATTCAGTAAACATTTTTTTTTTATTCTTACCATGGTTATTATATACATTTTTAAATTTTATCCTTTTAAATATGTTAATTTATCATATTATTATCACATAAAAATGCTTTTAAAAGTTAAAAAATTCAATGCTAGCTTAAGATATCAAGAATAAAATTAAAATGCATCATAACCAAGCGTACCTATCTACTGGTGATCCGTCACAGCCAGATAACAGAAGCTGCCCTTCCCTCCTTCCATGAGGGGGTATGACAACAGCAACATATTATTTAGTTTAGCAACATATTATTTAGTTCATACGTCTAAAAAGTAAGTGCATGTGCTGTCGAATTAAGTATATTTCCAAAATAACTTTTATATTTCCAAATAAAGGAAAATAAGTATATAAAAAATTATTAATTAAAAAGTTACTTTTGAGTGTTATGTTTTTATCATTCCTGATCCAAACAAAATTCCTCGTATCAGATCCCAATCCTTTCCATTTTTCAATGGTTTAAAATTTCATCTGCAAGAAGGGAAGATTATCACAAATTCTAAAAATTACACCTTCTGGAAGATGCTAGCAATAATTTGTTTGTGTGACATATTGAGAACAGATGGCTGACTGACGCAGCATGTGAAAAATTACTTGAACAACATAGAAATACTTTTCAGAATTTTTACCAAAATTAAATTTTAAACCCATTGATAGGTACAACAGCATTTTGCAGCATTTTGTTCTTAAATCATATCTATTGTACTTTGATTTTGTTTTTTTATTACTTTTTTTTTAACCTATCTGACCATTTTACAAAAAAAAAAAGACTCCTCTTGTTTATATACTATGAAAAGTAAAATGAACTCTTAAGAAACTGTATATTTAAGTTTTTGAAACCAGAAATTGTTGGTCAAAAGGAGGGACTGTCTCTCTCAAGTATTAAGTTAAAGATGCAGATAATTGGATTTCTCTCAAAAGGATTGATGTTGTTGGTTCTGCAGTACCTTGACAATAAAAATTTTTTGCATAATATCCGTAGCTGGTACATTAAAAATAACATAATGTCTTCAACAAAAATTACCCCTTTCCAACTCATTACTAAGAGATGTAAGATATGTATCTCCAAATTTCCAAAAAGACATGAAAGCTTAAGATGCTGTGTCACATCGGAGAACAAATAGCTTGTGTTATCAAAAATGACATAGACTGTGATAATAAGTCCAAATATGTAATGCTTATGCTAAGAAGTAATAATGTATATGTTATATGTAATGCTTATGTGTGAATATTTCTCTAAAGAAATATAAGATTATAGGAAAAAAACTTGATATATATAAATACAAAGTCATCTGTTGCTAATAGGAAAGATGATCTTGGGGTAATGAAATATCCTAATTTAACTAAATTGGATATTTACAACAATCATAGCTGGAGACTTCATGTTGTGAAAAATAATCACTGAGAAAAACCACTAAGAAGTTTCACTATATGTTAATATTTTTATAAATATTACCTTTTATTATTTTTAATATATTTGTTCTTTTCAGGTCCAAAGATCCACATTTGCCTGACTATCCTACTGTGATTCAAATGGACTTTGGTCATAATCATGCCATTTTGACTCCTGAGATATTAAAACATCGAAGTGTTCTTCCAGATGTCAAAGAAAAGATCCTTACTTTGTTCAAACTTGGACATAATCCAGCCACTGCTCTTGACATGCACAAATATGATCTGCTGCTGGAGCATGGCGAAAATTTCGAAAATATTTGTCATGATCGAGCTTTGCTACCTGATCACCAGTTTTGCTACAGGTACAAAAATATCTGATTATGTAATTAAATGCATTTTTTCATTTATTACAAGGGTATTCTGTGTAAAATGCCAAAATTCTTACCTAAATTGTATTTCAAATTAAATATTTCACAGTATTGAAGAAAATTCTAATATAAAGGCATTTTTCAAATATTTGTATGTTTTAGATATTTTTAACTATGCCAAATAAATGTTTAGATATTTTTTTCATACTTAATTCATTGAATTGATTAATACTCCATTTTTATTATACTAATTTCTTTTGGAATAAGGACAAAAAAAAAAAAAAACTGTTTGTGATCTTATTATTATTATTTTTTAAATTTATTTCTTGGAATTGTACAATTGTACATGTGTGTACAATACACATATACATACAATTGTATTATGTATTATTTAAGAAAGATTCAGGACTATAAACAAAATTATAGTTTACTTTTTTTCCCCAGTTATTTTCGTTTTTCATTTACTGTGGATTGAATATAATTTATGAATGTCAATCTAAATATTCATATATAAATAATGTTTCATATTTGAAATAATGCCTTTTACTTGAAATTAAGTTAACAAAAATTAAGGATTAAGATATTTTTATAATTTTTATTTTAATTTAAAAGTTTCTTTAAAGAATTTTAAAAAGTTATATTAATTTAGTGAATGTAATATATTTTCAAAATTTTTAAATTTCTTTGCTAGACTAAAATAAATTATGTTATTTTTTATCTGCAGATATTCCCATTGTATATTTTGTAGTTTTCTTTAACATCCTGTAACTCTTAATTCTGCTGATGCATTATTATATATTTCTTTCAAACTGTTTTAAATTGGATTCATCTGAAACTAAATTATTAATATATTTTTATCAATTTTTCTACATAGATTCATTTTACATCAACTTCTTAGATATCTGTAACTTATTCTTAAAAAGAGAAATGACAAAATTAAAAAATATACTAACTAAAATGAAGAACAGTATGTTCCAAATTTTATAAAAAGAAATTTATTAAAACTGCTTTGGTTCTCTGTGTATTTTGAAATTTTAAATTATTTCCTTTTTATGAAATAAGAGTATATATGTGCAACAATGTATATCAACACCAATTATAATCTATTTGCATACAATTAAAATATTCTAGACATAAATATAAGGTTTTTTAAAGATGCTTTTACTCTATATTTTTTAACAATTTCCCTTTATTTTCAATGTAAAATATTGTAAACACAATACAGCCATAGTTGAATTATATATTGTAAAACTCTTATTAGAGATGTATTTTTGATAAATTTAGTTTATTGAAAATGTAAGAAAGAGAAAAGTTAAAATTTATTTATCTATTTTTTTTTTTATTTTTTTTTTTTTTTTTTTTTGCACAATTTAGAAATGGGTTAATATTTTGCATACCATTTAAGAGAAATACTTGCATGGTATTTTCTAGAATGTTCAACTTTCTATATATAATATTTGATTTTTAACAAGTGTTTCTTATAAAATTAAAAGAATTCAATGGTAATTACAAGATTTTTGGTAGATATATTTACAGTATGAACAAATTTATGCTACAAATGAATTTTTTTCACCACAGTAGTAAATTCCCTTTTTTTTTCTTTTAGGTTATTTTATAAAATTGTAAGAAAACAAAATGGAGACATCGATAATTGTTCCTCACTGAGCCTAGACAAGAAATCGCCAGCTCCATTGTCCAGTTGTGAAAATTCCTCAACCCTCAATATGAATCCAAATGATTCACTGCAAGGAAATCAAGATTCTTCAGCAATTGACAAACCATCAAGAAAAAGCGAAAGCTTGAAAGTTTTGCTGTTAATGTGAAGGAAATGTCCACTCAACTTGAAGATGTTCTTTGCAAGTTTTGTCAAAGTGGAGGATTTGCTGGTATGCAAATCATTGACAATTATACAGTGATGGCACTCTGTACACCTTTGATGCATCGAGTCCACAAACTTATCAAACACAGTGGTGATCTGGTTTTTGTTGATTCTTATGGTGAAATGGATGAGCCTAATAGTTGTCGAGTCCTACTATTGGTTACGTACAGTTTTATTGGAGCTATACCTTTAGGTTGCTTAGTGACAACATCTGAAACTGCACCATCCATAAAAGCTGCTTTGGATCTCTGGAAACGAATTCTCCCAGATGGCTGTTTCTATAACAAAAATGAAGGACCAGACTTATTCTTTACAAATGATAATGAAGCTGAGAGACAAGGTTTGAAGTCAATTTTCCCTAAATCACATTTACTTATTTGTGTTTCACACATTCTTCAAGCTTCTTGGACCTTCATTTGGGATCGAAAGAATACAATCAAAAAGGATCACAGATCTCTGCTCTTTTCAAAAATCAAATTGCTTCTATTCTCACAGTCAATTGATGATTTAGAAATGAACTATGCATTTATTATCAGTGATAATCTAGTTAAATCTTATGCACTGTTTGTAGATTACCTTAAACATATTTATACTCATAAACATGATTGGTCATTAGCGTATAGGAGGCATCTCATACCCCAAGCAGCTGATATTTCATTCTTTTGGGAATCATCAATGATTGTTTTAAAAGATCCAATTCTCAGTCGAACACGGACATACAATCCATTACAAATTGTGGACTTTTTATCCAGATTGGATACTTACTATGAACGCAAGTTGATTGATTTGGCTAATAATCGCTTTGATTGTGTTCGACTGTCAAGATTTTTTATTCATTGAATTGCCAAGAGAAACTTACACTATCTCTCAGATATCTGAGAATGAGTATGAAGTTCATAATGAAACAAAAGATACAACCTATCAAATAGACATTGCTTTAGGAATGTGTGAATGTAGAACAGGTAAGTCGGGTGCCCCATGCAAACACCAGCTTCTTGTTTACCGAAATTTTCCTTTTCCAGCATATGATTGCATTGCACCAAGTACACAAGCTGAGAAAAACCTTCTTTTTCACTTGGCCACCGGCCATGAGGTTGAAAGCGAATCATTGTCTGACACCATTGCCAAAACTGTTCAATCTGAAATACAGGATCCTTGCCAAACTGAGATCATCATTCACGAGTTGGATTCATGTGGTGACAATAATTTTTTTCTTGATGATAATGGTACTTGTGAAGCATTAAGTAGTAACGGTGGTTTAAATCATACAAGTATGTTGAACCATCCTGATTCTTCATTGACTCTGCAAGCAAGTTCTTTAATTCAACCTGACCATGTGTTGGAACAGCACCCAACAGTGACATTGGGTACTCAAGATGTGGTGCTTTCTCAACCCAACCTTCTTACACAGCTAGATAATGCTCACTCAACTTTATCACTGAATCATCATATCAATCCAGAATTGAACCAGCATCTGTCTAGCATGAATTCATCCCCAATTAACCATAATTCCATTGGCCAACAACCTCCTCCGCCCCACCACCGTGCCAAACTGGGAGTGACCCCAACCCCAATGTCCAATCAGTCCTAGATCTGGTGAATCAAATTTGTGATAAATTAAAAGAAAGAACTTCCACTTCACCCCAGATATTTAAGCCTGCCCTGGGAACCTTTCTGAAAAACCTGGACAATTTGTCGGCAGACTCGTCCTTAGAGTATGCTCTTTATTCTTTTGGGAAGTTTTCGAAATCAGCTACACCACTATTTCAAAGGAAGATAGTTGATAATAAACTTGTTGGACTGCAGTCTGCTGGTGAATTGAAGAAAAGCGTTCCCCTCTCAAATGTTCAAAAGTGTTCAAGAGATAGCTTTCAAACTAAAATAGTACATCATAAAAGTCTTGTCACAAAAACTTATTTTGCCTTGCATGCAAACTGCCATTGCCACTCAAATTATAAGTTTATCACTTTAAAGAGATGTAACTTTCATCCTTTGATATTCAGTTGTGTACTTGTTCTTGAGCTGAATGCTCAAGAAACAGTAAAATACGAGTTCCCTTTGAAAATAAATTTGTTGTTTTTCAAATGCAATATCACTTATTAATTGAGGGGCGATAGTAGGTTTGTTTGATGCTGTGCTTGTGATAAGCCTTTAAAAGATCCTGTCATTAATTTTTACCATTTACTTCATTCGGCAAGCAAACGATAATTTTATTACATTATTTGAAAATTCATTACTTTTTTTTTTTTTTTTTTAAGCTCTGCAAAGTGTGATACAGATAATTTTATTACATTATTTGAAAATTCATTACTTTTTTTTTTTTTTAAGCTCTGCAAAGTGTGATACATTTTTTCAACAATAAAAGTTAATTGTTATACCTTATACAAAATTATAAATTGATTTTATTTTTAATTCTTGCTTGCTGAATGTAGCAAATGTGAAAATTTGTCTCTGTCAACATACTTTAAATTTGTTCAATACTGTCTTAGCTGAAATATTTATTTATGATAATAGAAAATACATTTTTTGTGGATTTTAACTTGTTATTTTGCTAAATAGAATTTTTTTTCTAGTTTCAAAACATTTTAATATGAAGTATAAAATAAATTATTTTTATACTTTTATATGCAAATGAAAAAAAGAAAAATATATATTTTAAAGTGAATATAGGAGCACTATAAAAAACTTGATGAAAATTAGTCTATGATATTTTAAAATATCTATGCTTTTTAATGTTTTTTATTTTATTAAAATTTATTTTATCCTCTTAATAAATTAAAGGAAAATAATTTTGAATTAACAATATTTTTAGCTACACTGTTTTTATTTATTTTATGCATTCTTTTGTATATTAGGTTAATTTTCATTTAATCATATTGTAATCCTGCAAAAAATAAAAGTAATGTGCATATATACAATCAAATTTACAGATCATTTGCAATTGCAGATTAAACATAAGAATCAAACAGCTAACATTTGAATAATAAATTTGTGATTATTTCCTAACAAATCTGTTTGAATTTATTTATGCTGGTATGTGTTTCAAAAATTATTTGTCCTTGTATTCAGATTAGAATAAGGATGGAACTATATTTTCATCTATGCTTTATCCTTAAAAATATACACCTGCCAACTTCTGCAATTTTTTTTTTTTTTTTTTGTCATTTATTTTTTATTACTGTAATACTATCAAAAACATTTATGATTATTTAATGAAAAAAATTTAGTGAATATTGCATTTCTTTTCTTAAATAATTTGCTTTTTCATATATGCACTGCTATTTAAAACAGAACATTTGAATGCATGAACACTTGAGAAATCAATGTCTTGTGTTTATGATTTAAGAAAGCTTAAGTATAAAACTTAAAATGTGTAAATTTACGTAATACAAAGTATTTTGTAAATTAAGTTGTTTTTAGGTTTAAAAAATAATTTTTAATGTAGAAAATAAAAGTTGGAATGGCAATAATCTTTCTATAAATTTTACTGCAGATCTAGAGTGTCTGAACTATAGTCTGTGAGCACCATAAATTGGTTCCTTTGGCCAGGCATGCATTTCCTCCAATTCAATACTATTTTTCTGAATAAAATATATTTGTCATGCTAGAATCATATGCTTTATTTTACTCACTGATATACATAAACTAATTTTTGAAGAATAGTATTTAACATTATAATAATTACTAACATATATATGTGTGTGTGTATATATTATTATTATTATTAAGTATATATATATATATATACTTAATAATAAAATTTTGTAACAAAGACTGCTGGGAAAAAATGAAATCAAATGATTAAATAAAAAAATTGTAAAAAATTAAATGAAAGAACACTTTAACCTGAAAAATACTAGCTTTTAAATTTTAAATAACTTTGCATGTTTATATTTTATTTGAAAGTAGGTATAATTCATTTTAAATCGATAAGAATATTTTTTGTTCTCTTATTTATTTATTTATTTATTTTTTAAATTATAATACAAACTTTCTTCTTTGCTTTATAACTGTAACTTTATTCATTAAAAAAAAGATATTTTAAGTGCATGCTGCATATGCTTCTCGGGTTATGACAGAAAACTTGAATAAAAATATTTTTTCAGAGAAGTTATGCTTTGTTTTAGTAAATTCAATTGTGTGAAATTATCAGTTCATCTTGAACCAAAAAGTTTAGAGGATTTGCTTTTGATTATTGACATTATAGGAAAGGGGGAAAAAAATAAAGCTAAGTTCCACTGCTCTTTAACAACTAAACTTTTGAAATGATTTTAATTTCATAATCTCAATAACATTAGAAGAATCAAAAAGCAAAAATTTTGAAAATCTTTTATTAAGGACAAATGAAAAAAGCAATTTTAAATATGTTTTAAAAATAAATTTGATTTTATTGCTTTCAGAAAATGAACATTTCTTCATCATAAAATATTTAAAGTTAATTGAATTAATGCCAATTTCTTGTTATAAAAAGTAAATTTTTTTTTAATAATAAGGAAACAAAAAAATAATAATTAAATAATAAAAACTACTTCAAAGTTGGCAGGTACAGAAATTATTCTATAAACAAATAATTCCTTAATCAAGTAATCTTTTTAACTTCTTTATTTTTGACTATTAGCTAAAAAAAAGGTGTAAAGGTAGCCTAGAATAATAAAAACGTCATTAAATTTTTGACTATTCAATATAATTTGTAGCTATGTTAAAGTAAATAAAATTTATGCTTAAAGAACAATGGTTAATTGTTCCATATAGTTAACTTGATTGCTTTACCTTATTTATTTTTCTAGAAAAGTTGTTTTTGTTACAGTTTTATAAAAATGTGATCAATATTGTTTTAAGAAATGTGTTTGTTTTTTTGAAAAAAATCTGTACTATATTTATCATTAATTTTGTATCATTATATATTTTTATTTAGATTTATTATGTTGAAAATTTTTCTTTGAGATATGTGATATAATTTTATTTCTACAGTTTGAATCAAAATTTGAATTTTATTATCCAAAATTTGGGAAATCTTTAAAGTCAATAATTTTTTTCCACATGTTCTTATTATTCTTTTTAACTATCTTTAAAACAAAAGTGCTATGCTTCTTTTTAAATGCAAATGAAACCATGGTTCCAACATGTCTTCTCACTATTGAGTTGCTTAATTTGTTTGATGAAAATGATAATAGGTTTTTTACATATATAACTTGTTGTAAATGCATTCTTTGTTGAATATGGTGCTGCCTAAAGGAGGAAAGGAAAACTTCTACCTCAAGGACTGGGTTAATTTTGTTCCTATTTCATTGTTTAAGTGCCTATGACACATGTGCCATTTATGAATGCTTCTTATATTTATCTTTAGTGTATTGCTGATTTGTCACATATGGTTAATTATATTTTGCTTGGATGTATATTTTCTTGTTTAAACTCGATGATTATTTCTTCTAATTATAAACTGGGTGTTTGTGACAAAAATATAAGTAAGAAAAAAATATGCAGCAGCACATGCAATGCCTGCTGGAGTCATAAAAAGCAGAGTAAGTTTATTGCACACTTCGGTGCAGCCCTTTGAGCTATCGCAGGGAAAACTGGCAAGCCCTCGAGTATACAGATTCAAACACAACGGTGTAATAGGAGAGAAAGGTCGTGTTGGAAGTATCTGAATTACATTAAAAATAACTTTATTTTGTAATCATTTAAATTTTAATTTTAAATAGTTTAATGTCGAAAAGAAATTAAATTAAAAAAATTCCAAGTACTATGATTTTATAAAAAGCTCGAACTTGTCAAACCAATACTTTTTTCCTATTTGAAAATACAAATAAAAATTGACACAAGATTCATCTTTATTTTGAAAAATGGGTAAGTGATGATCTATATGTCATCAGCTACCCTATTTCAAAATTGGTCAAGATTTCATTAATATTCTAATAAAAACTAATTTCTTTGTTGAGATTTGTTGTAAGTGTGAGCAGTTGACATTGTTACTTCCTTTATTGAATTGCATAATAATAATCCATAGTGCCATCAAAGAAAGTCGTGTAAGCTATTTGCTTATTCAGTTATAAGGAACAAGTATTTATTTATTTATTTATTCGATTTTTTTTCAGGCTCTCTGGCCTTTTAATAAAACGCGAATTTTCATTTTTAATATCTGGTTTAATTTGCTAGTCCTTAAAACATGAAAAATGATTGGAAATGCACTATTTCTATATGTATGAAATTCTTATTATAGAGTGATAATTTCATTTTTGCTCAATAACACATAAACATTTTTGAGTAACTCTAAATTTCTCTATATTAATCAATAAATTGTGTTACAGGTGGATTGAATGTATTAATTTTATTAGCATACTATTATTTCTGAACTTTTTTTCGAAATTCGATTTCTACATGGAATTGTGCAATTCTTAGTTTATCATAAGTACAAAAGATTTTTAAAAAATTAAAAACTCATATCCTTATTATTAGTTAATTTTTAAAACAGAATGCTACAAATACAAATTTAAAAGCAGCTACAAGTTTTACCCAGAACATTTATTAATTATTCTGCTTAAAAAGGGAATTGAACTCCGGGCTTTTTGGCGCGATTTCAGAAATTGCCAAATTTGGCGCACTTAGACATTGGTCAAATTTTTTGTTCTCTTTCAGAATATACTGTTGGTGATTCTAGATTTCGTACAGTTTCTCAAAAAATAAAGTATCGTAGGTACGAATTAAATTGTATTCCAATCAATTTTTTTTCCTCTTCAAAGATTGTTTATAGCTGTTTCAATCTTTATAAAAATAGATTGTACTAAATTTCGAAGATATTTTTTTACTGCCATAAGTGCAAGAGTTACGAAGATATTATTTTTCTTATACTTAATCTAGATAATTATTTATAGAACAAATTGAATGTTTATGTCTGCTTAAAAGAATTGTTGTGTGTCATAGTTTTTTTTTTTTTTTTTTTATGGATGAATCCTGATTTAACGATTTGGAAAATCATAAATTAAGAAGAATAGTCAATGTGTTGAAATTTACGAGGAATTCGTTAAATCGAATTCGTCTATATTTTGTGTGTATTTTATTTGAGTGATGTGAAAATAACGGGCCACTTGGAACAGCAGAGGTGCCAATCTATTTGTCCATAATAATTACAGATTCGTGGCAAAAATTGTGGATTACCATATTAACAAGTAATAAAAAAAAAATTTTTTTAAAAGTCAATTCCTACTTTTTTTCACTGTATTGCAGAAAAGTCATTTACAAATAAAGTTGAAATTTTCCTCTTACATCTGGCGCCATCTATTATCAGATACATGCAACTTAAATCTAAAAAAAAAACTAAAATTAATGAATTGATATTTGAAAAACTGTCTTAACTTCAAAGTGTCATCCACTACAAGTTCAAAATGTATTTGAACTCGAGGGGATGAATAAAAAGTATTTATGAACGATTGAAAATTTGAACAAGATATATAGGGAGAGTGTGAACTAATAGTAGGAATTGGAAGAAAAAAAACAATTCTCGTTAGTATTTTTTAATTTTTTCCCACGTGTAATAAGATTATTATACTTTCTGATTATTGATGGATTTTATTGAAACTCGACATCTGTGTAAAAGATGCGGTATAATCTCCCACGGCGATTTGTTGGCGATAAAAACAGTCGCCAAATTCCAAGGCCTTCCCTCGAATACGATCTGCTAATTTGTTGGTAGAGCCATCTTGGGTTTTTGTTGCCAAAAATCAGCCTGGGGGAAGTGTACCGTTTCTTGTGAATGCTGATTCGTCAGTGAAAGGGGAAATATTTTACCATGAATATTCGAGCAATAATTGTATTTTCCAAGTATATTTTTATATGAAATTTTGTTAAAAAGTCATTTACTTGTGTGCTGAATAAATAGAACTATATTGCTTAAAAAATTTTGTTGTTGTTGTGCAATCATTTATTGAAAAACTCACAGATGCATACTTGAAGAGTATCAGCAACAATAACACAGAAAAAAATGTTTGAGGAGGGATCCACTTTTCAATGGCGATCGATTTTATTTCCAGTCAAGGTCTTCTGTGAATGATCGCTATAATTTGCTGATTATAAATTAAAAAATGTCTTAGAATTTCAAAGTGCGTATGATAGCCTACGCTGATTTGTCCTTTTTTTGTGGGGGATTATCATAAAAATCCAATTCTGAAAATGCTTTTGGCTTATAAAAGTAGAAAAAATTTTGAAAAAGAGTGGACCATCTTTTAGAAGGAAAAAAAACAAACTCGTAACAGTTGTGGACGATGAGATAGAGCTGGTCATTTACAGAATTGTGACTGGTGTCCTAAATCGAGGTATGTCTAGTAGTTGAAAAGGGCTGGAATGAAGTTATCAGATAAGAATGAAAAGCTCTTTACTGAAGGACAGATTAATAATTTACTGTGTTAATTATCAAAATTTGCATCTCTCTACAACAAGATTATAAATCATTTGAAAAATATTATTCCTTGTTTTAACCATAGTTCGTAAAAACATATCTTCTTTCCGCTATCTTAAATGTAAAGCTTTTTTTATATTTTATTGTGGTATAAATCGCTTTTTAAAATTGAAAACATTATTGGAAAACAGAACTGGGCTCGATGGCCGAGTGACTAGCTCTCGGTGCCACAGGTTTCGGGTTCGACTCCCGGCGATGTCGTGATGCTATTAGTGGTTCGGTATCCACTTTAAACCTCAGGTACCGGTCGAATATGACTGTAGTGCGTTGGGCTAAGAACTCTACCCCGTAAAAAAAGAAAATATCTCCTGTCTCACCAATCTGTCAGTAGGCAGACGGCCTTGTCCCACCATGGGGCTGTTGCGCCACTGAAGAAGATAAGCGTAACTTTTCTCTGGTCACCTCCAAGGGTTATACAGCACTGTGTAGTGGAACATGACCAACAGTACATGTGGTGAATCAATTGACTAATCATTAAGTGATTTTTATATTGAATGGGACAAAACATTACATAATAGTCAAGGAAAAAAATGAAACATTTAAAGGAAAATATAACATTCTGGGGCTGAACAAGAAGCTATACATACTCATCGATCAAGTTTACTGGGCAAATCGATGTTTTGCTACTGATAATTACTCTCCATAATTCCGATAGGTGACATTTGGAATCGTGAAGTTAGCAGAGTGCTGCAGGCTTCAAAGACGTCTTTATGAGGTTTGGTTTGGTTTGTCGCTCTGCGGTCATCTTGCGCACAATTTTTTAGGCTAAACAGACCAGGACCTACAGTTTAAAGTGGATTCCCAACCACTGCAAACATCCATGGCACCGTCGAGGACGTCTTTATGAACTTGGAAATTTTTTTTGAAATGTATATCAGTGTTATTGGGAGGTTTGTGTGATGGATAAGTCTTTGATGGTCGATCTCTTTTTTTCTGATAGGATTAATTAGCACTTTGGAAAGCAGTGAAAATTACGAGCAATAAAAGTTTGAAATAATAAACAACTGCCGACGTAGACGCTATATTTTATGTTTATACACAGTTAGTTATTTAATTTGAGAAATTCAGATTTTTTATTTGATCGAAAAAGAAGAATACAGTTTTATAAAATTCTTAGGAATTTTCTTAAAATTATGGATTTCTCTAAACAAATTTTGAATTGATATAGCGTGAAAGTGGTTATACTCAGAAATTGGAAATATTTTTGATGTGACGTTTACATAACTCTGAATTCTCACAAAAAAGTAGTTTAGTCATTTTAATTGTATCAGAAGCATTTGTTTACTTATTCGCTGTGACATCTGTTGCTCTTCACTATAAAGCGCAAAAACCTTGGCATTAGTATAGCGACATTTATTTGGACAAAAAGTAAATTTTACTAATGGGAACATTGAAAGGGAACTAATGGGAACATTGATTCCACCAGAATCTTTCAAAAAATATATTCATGGAGAAATTTTTAAAAACTGAAAGATAGTCTCATAACTAAATCTGAAAGCAAAAAGTGGCATACTATTCAAGACAGCTGGGAAATCTTTAACACTAGACCACGTAAAGAGGCGGTTGCCAACTTTCGATTAAGAACCGAACACGATTCTCTTGCGGAACACCTTAACAGGATAGGTGTCCTCGCCTCGAACACTGCCCAATATGAAGAGCTGGAATAATGAATTCAGAACATCTTTTGAAATGTCCAGGATTGAACAGGGAGGCTCAGCGCCAGAAGCCTCATGGACTAAAAATAAAGTGTCTACCCCCTTAATTGACTCTCTCCCCTTTGACTTTTTTGTGTTGTGTGAGATCGACTTATTGTCGATTGCTGTCTTGCTGTATATTTGCTTTATTCTGCTTGTTCCTTCTTTGTGTGCGATCCTTATTGTAATGGATTGATTTCCAATAAAGCTATATGTTACAACATTAAATCCTACTTGCTGAAAAGTATCATTTTTATTATTAAAGAACATCATTTGTTATAAGATCAGATATATTTAGTTCCTTGATTTTTAAAGATACATTTTCAATGAGTTTATCTTTAAATCTTAGTAAAGTTGGATCTCTTGTTTGATATTTCATGTAGTTTTTCCTGACATTCTTTTTCCATCTTTGGAGGACAACTTGCCCGATAATGATGCATTTGGGCCAAGTTTTTATTGATGACTGTGTTAGTTCTTATATTGGGATGCAGCGTCTTCAAAGCGTAATGATTGGCAACAGTCAATGCATACTGTGTTGGGAAAAAGCTCTTCTGGGCGAAACCTGGAGGTGTGAAATTTGCCGATCTTCGTAAGTGACGAAGCATGTTGAAGTACTTTGGCAAAGATGCATTAGATTCGTCAGCAAAGTTTTCAAAGAAGTACACGTTTGGAACTGAGATAGAGGCAGAGTGTAGAATTTTGAAGTTTTGGGTTCTCACATATTCTAAAAGTGTCATCCAAGTTTGATGTTTGAGAGGGATTATGGATTCGTCCAAATCTATGTTGACGACGTATTTGAGAGATTTGATGTGCTTGTAGAAACAATCATTATAAACAAGCATTTCATGGCGGCGTTTCTGCCAAACATCTCGAGTTAAAATCTCATCAAGATCTTGTGCATTCTTTGGACTCAGCCCTGGCAAGGTATGCTCTATAATGGTGACTCGTCCTGAGTCTCGTAAGTCTGCAGCATCTGAGTGTCTTTGGATGCAGGTGGTATTTATAGACTGTAATCTTATCTGTTCCCAGGAGAAAGTGCAATTCCATTCATTCTAAGAGTTTCAAGGAAATGTCGTGCCAAAAATTAAGCGGCTTGAGACAGATAACAAAGTCTTTTGAATCACTTGTCGAGTTCAGCAGAAATACATTGCTGGGCACTGACAAGGTTCACTGATTACTGCTACTGCTACTGGTGCAGGTGTTTTGGTAACTGGACATGAAAGTAAAGAGGCCGATAAAATTCATGGGGCTCAGCGTGGTCCCAAGCTGAAACCCACATTTCCTCCACTTCGGCGTTGACTATGGATGATCTCAGTCCCGGAAACCAAATTCTACAGAAAAATTCTCTTAACGAACTTTCCTTTTGACATGGCAAGCAACCGAATATAAACTGTATCCCGAATTCTATTGTCTTCATAAGCAGAGTATATAAATAAGTCGGAATCTTGCAGTCTTTGCCATTTGTTTCCCAGTGAATGGAGGTGTTCCATGGTTGAAAGGAGGATGAGCATTTTTCGTTTATTTTTGGACGCGTATTTGTGGAATACACTACGATGCTTGGAATACTTTTGAATTTCGGCGCATTGCTGAGATAGGAAAAATAATTGCACTGTTACTAAAAGTCAAACACTTATTTCTGTAAAAAGAGCAGCATACACGTAACTATTAAAAAGGTTGTAAAGAAGATCTTTAGACGTTTCATTCTCAAAGGGCTATTTTTATTTTAATAATGGCCTTTTTCAGTTCTCAGTTATACCTAAAAAACATAATTTTATTTTAATCTACATGTAAATTTAGACAGATATAAAACATTTTATTAGTTCAAAGTTAAAAATTTATCACAATAAGTGATTGTTAATTTCATCTTCCATTTGCGAAGAAAATTTATCCCTTAAGGGAACTCATAATCAATAATTTAGTTATTCGTAATTATAAAATTGCTTAACATAACAAATAATGTGTTTGTCTTGTTGTTCAATAACGACTACAGTTATTATTATGTAATTATATTTGCCATTAGATGGTAATTCTTTACGCCTCATAAAAGTAGTCTTGATGGAATTTATAAACCAATAAACTTGAAAGAAATACTGTAGTCAAATATCTGTGGATGTGTGTGTGGATTTTACTTTAGGTATAAAACTTTAAAAATTGCAAAGACATGTTACCAACTAACAAATATTTTTCTTTTTCTACTTGGTAGGCAGCAACATCTAGATTAAGTCCACGAACCCGCGGCGCCTCATGGAAGGAGGGGCAGCTCCTGTTATGATGGAGCACCTGTAGGTAGAAATCTGACTCTTGGCTCCGTGACACTGAAGAAGGAAGGAAGTGCCATACTGGAACGATTTATAGGGGAAGTATCCCATATTTGCCTATCGTATGGGGAAACCCCTAAAAACTCCCACCAGTAGTCAGACTCACGAGGCAAGAAGCTAAATATCCCAAACGCCATCGAGTCTCCTCGTTTTTTTGAAACAGTGTCTACAACCAGGCCGCCAGCGGACTGAACCTCAGCTCCCTAATGCTCACCAGCGCCGTACTTTACCACTCAGCTACGAGTCGGACATTCTATTGGTAGATAGAACTAAAATATTTAAACTTGATTGAGATTTGAATATAATTAAAGATGATATTCATGGCAGAAACAATGTCATTCGAGATTGTGTTTTTGATTTTTAACGAGGCTTGGTCTCGTGTTCTATTTATATAAGACATGGAAAGACACATAACTCATCTGGTGAGTTATAACATTACCTTCCGGAAGATTTTTCAGGAATATTTGTCCCACATTTGATTGCCTCAGGCGAATAAACCTGAAAAATTTCCACTAGGCAGCCCGATAATCGATATGAGACACACATTGTCACAATCACTATCCACCTCTCTTCGTTTCTGAAAGCAATGGCTGTAATGGACGCCACTAGCGGATTAGAACCAGGACTCTCATGCTGCGCATATTACACAATCTCTCACTAGAGGGCGAGATCGTATGCAATTTAAACTAAGGAAACAACTTGTCAGAAAAATCTATACAATTGCTTTATCTTTTTTAAATTTAATTTTAAAAATTTTTTATTATTTAATGTTAAAATTTGATACTGTATTTTTATAATTCCAGTACTTGAATTTACTTTTGCATTACTGAATATGTTAGTTATTAATATTTAATCTTTTTTGGCATAAAAATTAAATTTAAGTATTTATTTTTGAATGATTCTTTTCATGCTTAAGTATACACACTGTTATTATTTTTAATTGAAATTATCATATTGAAATAATTAAAATTGTAAAAATAATTACTTAACCATTTTACAATTTATATTTATAACGAAATAATATTATGTCACGAAATAACATTAGGTGACAATTTCATGCAGTATGCCATTAAAATGTTCAGTTTTTATTTTTTTTTTTTTTGTCTCTACTAGTTGTTGGTTAAGCTGAAGCATTTGAATTTAGTTTGTTTGTTTTTATGTTTATTAATTTGTTTTTAATATTATATGTGGAGTATTTATTCTTAGAAGAGAAGTTGAAATTTATAAACGAACCAGAGTGAAAATAGCTAGATCTATTCCTATTTTTGAATATTGTTGTGGGACTCTCAGAACTATAACTATAACGATCTGTTAAAATATAATTTTGTGCATATGCATAATTCTATTTAAATTCAATAATTAGTTTTGTGGTTTTGCGTCGGTGTTGACCAATGCCTTGTTAATAAGAAAAGGTTAAATTAAGATGAATGCAATTATGTAATAAACAAGAACCACCAATTGCAACGAATTATTTAAAAGAACTTCCTCGTAGTAACAACTGTGACATCTAGTGTACAATTTCTAAACTTTTTAAAACACGCAAAGTAATCTGAAAAATGTTTGAATTATGTTATTCTCAAACAAATAAGAGAAACTTTCGTTAACAATTTCTGATGTTTATAATTGTATATTTTTCAAAATTATTCAATTAAATAATTACTTATTTTTAATAAATGTTCTTTTATCGGTTCTTGTTCTGATAACTTCTTTTTATGCTTCACGGAATCGTTATGTTTGATAGCCTGGAATTGCTTGCATTTTTGAAATGCTTAAATTTCGTCTTTCCACATTTCAAATTTGAGAAAAATTTAACTTAAATTGTCCTTAATTTATTTAAATTCATATTCTATTTTAAAATATTTGAATTTTAAAAAATACCAATTAATAAAGATAAAGAAAAATAAGGAAAAAAATTTTTTTCTTTCGTTTTATCTTTTTTTATCAGGGCTTAGTTCCGATCGCAACCCGATTAAAATCTCTTTTAATTTTGTTTATGAAATTCCTATCAGGTCACTAAAACAGACTGGGTTAATTTTATTAAAACGTTGAAAATTCTGTTAACTTACTATCCTTCTATTTTAATTAATAACTATTTAGATAACAAAATTAATAATTTTATTGATTATATCACATTGATTCACATTTCATTGATTATATACATATTCCTGTTTTTCATCTTTCAAACATCTGATTGAAAAATTATTTCATTTATTCTTTTTTTATTTTTTATTGAACGATCCAATGACAATTTTTATAAACAGACAACCCGTTATTTTTTTCCAAGCTGTAAAATTTTCCTCTCCCACAATATTCCATCTTTTTTATTCCCCATTTATTTATTATTTTTTTATTTATTTATTTATTATTATTATTTTATTATTATTATTATTATTTAGTTACATATATAAATATAAATATTTTGAAGATTGGACGTTTCTATAACAAAATTCTATTATTTAACTTCTTTTACCAATTTTAAAAATGCTACAACAGGAAAAAAAAAGTCTCACAATAAAGGGAAAAAAGAAAATATTGGCCACATTGAGGATCTTCAGTTATTCAAACACAGTTCAACAAATGAAATTTATTAGTTAGTTTATCAATTTAAATAGTTTTTAAATGATAAAAAAAAAGAAGAGACGAATAGAGTTAAAAAGTCTGGGAAAGAAAGAGTACTTATTCCTTTATGATGACTTGTATTCATAGAATAGATGAATGAATGAATCACCGAATGGTTTTTGGCGACGGTATTTTTGTTCAGTAAAATCGAAATAAAAGCACAAAATCTTAAAGAAAATGAAAAGTTTTTTAAGAAGAAATGTCAACTCGAACAACGTGAAGGGTTTGAAATCTAAATTGAATACAAAAAGAGAATTAAAAGAAAATCATACTCAAAGGTTTGTATGATTTATATAAAGTACTTAATTTATGATTCAAAACTGCAAATAAAATTGAACCAAAAAACGAATAACCATGTAACTCCGAATTCGCATGAGTCGGAGAAATACTAAATTATGATACATACGTAATTTTTTTGGGGGCGGAAGGAAAAACATACACAAAACGTAAACGCCATGCATATTTTAGACATGCACAGGTATCTGATAGCCTAATCCGTGCATACTATTTATTCTTTCACTATTTACATTTCACAAGGCCATCTGGCGGAAACGAAAAGTTTCGAAACAGTCTCCTTTTTCAAATGAAAAACTATGTGAACAATCTTCGGTATATGTTTGTAAATCATTATCGTTTAAACAGATCTACCTGCAAGGCTGTATGCATCTTCTCCCAAAGGGTTCTCTTTTGGAGAATATTCAGGGCTAAATATGTTTATGGGAGGATGTCTGGCATGTTGTTGAAGTGCATCACGTTCACCTGCACCGATGCTGGATTCTTTGATCTGCACCTTAAGGAAAAGAGCATTAACTTTTCTGAGTGAGGAATGGCGTGGGCGACTCGGGCCGCCGCGCCTCTTTCGCCACCGGGTTCCGCTCCCAGAAGTGCAACTGCCGCACGGCAGACGTTGCCTGTGCTGTTCGAAACAAGAATGCATAAACATCTATAAGAGAGCCGCATTTTGCACCTATAGGCCAGCCAGGCTTCAGCCTAGGGCCATCAAAATCAGGGCCCACATTCAAATTGGCAAAATGGGGAGTATATATTTAAAGCCAGTGGCTTTGAATCGAGAAATGGTGAAATTCACAATAGAACTCATAAAAAAAAAAAAAAAAAAAAAATATGTTAGTTAAGATCAAACATACATTATAATGCATTTGGTCTGAGCTGGTTATTGTATAAGACTTCAAGATTGCACCACATTATAGTTCAGCTACACGTTCACTGATTGCTATGGCAAATTGATGTGCCTTATGCTACTGACTCCTGAAGTTTCTGTTCCTCGCATAAATAAATTTGCATCTGTAAATATATTAGTATTCTGATACCATATGTTTACAGTTGTATATATTTACAAAAGAATTACTCTCTATAGGATGCTGAGAATAAATGTCTAGGAATAAGTGCTCTCTGGAAAGCTTTTTTTTATTTATTGTTAGTTTTCCATTTTTTATAAAAATTGAAGTACACCATCACAACATGTTTTAGTATTCAGCACTATTACTTTATATATCACAGCCAATGACGTATTTTATTATCTCTCATGTATTTAGAAATGGTAGGTGAAAGGGCCTCATAAGTCAGGTGTAGCCTAGGACGTGGCTAATCGAGCACCACCCTTTCTCCGGTCAAAAAAAAAGCTCGGCCTTGTCCGTAGGTCTTCCGGAGAGGAATCACTTGGGTTTGGTTTGGTTATCAGCCTCTGGTCATCTTGTG
This sequence comes from Caerostris extrusa, assembly GCA_021605095.1. NCBI lineage: Eukaryota > Metazoa > Arthropoda > Arachnida > Araneae > Araneidae > Caerostris > Caerostris extrusa. Next base: position 147,921 of record BPLR01004657.1, read on the forward strand.
CACACTTTATGCTAAACTGGTCAGGACCCACAGTTTAAAGTGGATTCAAACCACTACAAACATTCATGCCACCGCCAGGATGGAACCAAAGGAACCAACCCAAAGTGGAGACAGTGGTACAGGTTTGAGTTCGAGTCCTGGCCCTCGAATTCTGACTTGCTACTTTGACATGAGAGCCTGACACTCGACTTCATAAAACCCTTCTTGTAGAGATACACTCTGATAAAATAAAATAAACAGGCCCTTAACCCATGATCTTGTCAGTGTTCCTGTTGTTTCCAACTCCTGAAGTAAAGGAGCTAGAAGGAGAGCACTAGGAAATTTTGTCTCGAACTCGTTTCAGAATTTTGTCTCGTTAACACATGGGATTCAATTTTTAAAGCATCGGTTCCCAATCTTAAGACCACCTTAACTTGGAAAAAAAGTATGGACGATATACTTAGAGCTTACACATTGAAACATACTTTCTTAAAACAAACAAACAGAATAACACGTAAATATCCGTACATCCAGTAAATAAAGAGATGCTTTTAGTAAAAACAAGACACTGCCAGTTTGAAAATATAAATTCAAAAAAGTACTATAATTACACTCAATTGCTCTTAGAAAGTACTGACAACAAAGGATAAACAACGAAGAGCAAAAAATAACGAATAGTCTTTAAACTGATGCTTATGGGAAGGATAAACCCTGATACGTTGCTAATAGTGGCGTGAATAGCTCTTTTATTGTAGATTAACCGGAAATCCACCCCATCCTTCACTGTAAAATGTTGTTTCTCTTCATTAACTTTGTACTCTCATGCCCTTTTGAGTTAATAAGAAAAATAGATAATTAAACACCCTTTTTTTTAAAAAAAAAAGATTGTTATTTAATAAAATTTAAGTGAAAAATAACAAACATTTCAAAAGTATAGATATGTTGATGAAATCAGTTGCATGCAAAGAAAATCGCGATCATGAGGCAGTTGAATGAAGGTGTTAAAATATTTAAGAACAGTGCGAGGGTCTCTCTTTTGCTATGTTTGCGGGAAGAAGCTCCAATGCATAATCGTAATTTTCTTGGGATATCTGAAAATTCGTGGGGTTATGGATGTTTTAACAAGTATTATAAAATTGGTAGAATTTTGTGAACAAATTGTCTTGAAAAGCGCAATACGTAGC